>JAAGKR010003350.1:29040-75534 GCA_011419295.1 Clarias macrocephalus | reverse complement strand
TAAACGGCGTTATAACTCACCTTTCACATGTCAGCAGCTCCCGACACCGACGTCCTCTTGTCCATGTGCAGAGTTTCCAAACAGGATATTAATTCGACATGTATTATTTTACAAACTCCGTGTATTGACGCTGTATTTAATCACCTTCATGCCGCGCAGCTGCACCTTCAAGGAAGTGCCGCCCATTCGCGAGACCTTATTGGTGCGCGTTCCCTTTAAGGTCCCGCCTCTTAGCGAGAGCTGAGTGGTGCGCTTCCGCCCGCTACCGCTGGCCAATCACCGACGCGGAATCTTGCAACCAGCCAATCAGAGACCAGGAAACTTACACTTGTGTGAAAATGCAAATTTTTAATGACGTAGGTGTAGTTCCGCGACCGGTCTACAGGGGCGCACCACTGAGGTTAGAGAACACACAGTGTGTGGTATTTTTTCAGGTTTTTGTGGTATATAAGGTCTTAGGCCCTAAAAGCGACAGAAATGATCCCTAGACTTAGATAAAGGTGCCTACGTTGCTGGAATTATAAGGACATGTCCCCTGTCCTCATAAACCCAAATGTCCTCATAATGCTGGTGCGTATTCAGGTCAAAAGTCCTTGTAAACCACAAAAACCAACACACACACACACACACACACACACACACACACACACACAAACCTGAGGCAGGAATCGACCTTGGAGTTGTGAGGCCACGGTGCTAACCACCACACCACCACCTCACATAACGGAAATCTGATAGCTTATACAAATCGTGGGTTGAGGGGGTCAGAGAAGAACGATAAGAACTATAGCACTTTCAAGCTAGAGCTGCTCGCATTGAAATGAGCCATCACCGAAAAGTTTAAAGAGTACCTCATGTCCTCCAAATTCACTGTACTCACTGACCATAACCCGTTGCGCTACCTGGGGACAGCAAATCTGGGGGCTATTGAACAGCGATGGACCACGCAGTTACTGGAATATAACTTTGAGATCTGTTCTAAGCCAGGTCGTCAAAATGCAAATGCAGATGTTTTCTCCAGAATCCCACGCAGTGAAGAGATAGAAGGGGAAGATACTAGCAAGGACTTTATTCAGGCTAAGCCGAGAGAGATGTGCGCTGATAATGCATTAGTTATTCAAACTGAACTGAGTGACCACAAGATGAAGGCAAAAGTACAGATGACAGCGAGAAAGGCTGTCAGTAGTTAAAGCTGGAGTGATATAGAAAAACAGCAGAAAGACAATCCAAACATGAAGTTCATTTATGATGCAGTGGCGAGAAGAACAAAGCCAACTGTGAGCGAACAGCATGCCCTTGTCCCACAAGCAAAACAGCTCACTCGACAGTTCAAACATCTGAAACTGAGACAGGGCATTTTATTTAGAGCCATCTATCACCCTAGAGATGGGGAACAGATTCATCAGCTTGTAGTCCCATAGTCTCTATGTTTGAGAGTAAGAATGACCACAGAGGCCATTTTGGGGAGAGAAGCACAGTGGAGCTCCTCAGGCGAGAGTATTACTGGCCAGCAAGAAAGATGTGCAAAACTGGATTTGGCAGTGTAGCCCATGTGCCCTGGCCAAGGATATTTTCCCTCGCAATCGGTCTTCTATGACATGTACTAATATCACAGCTCCACTCGAAGTCCTTGCTATGGTCTATACAGTTTTAGAACGGTCCTCAGCAGGGTATGAAAACGTGTTAGTGCTCACTGATATGTTCACTAGACTCACTGTTGCTGTCCCCACTAAAGATCAAACAGCCAGTACAACAGCCAAAGTCCTTTTAAAACACTGGATTGTCTATTAGGGATGCCCTGCTCGACTGCATTCTGATCAGGGACGCTGTTTTGAGGCCAATGTGATTAAAGAGCTGAGCAAGGTTTACGGCCACTCTGTACCACCCGCAAGGCAATGCGCAATGCGAACTATTTAACAGGACTATGCACGACATGTTAAGAACTCTACCCCTAAAAAAAAGAGAAATTGGAATGAATACCTACCTGAGTTGGTTCTCGGTTACAACAGTCATGTTCGCTCATCTACAGGATATTTCCCGTTCTATTTGACTTTTGAGCGAGATGCAAAACTACCTGTATATTTACTGGGAGGCAAGGAAGTTGACCAAGGCCGAGACCCTGGATGACTGGGTGAGAGGTCACCATGAACGTCTGAAGACAACTGTAGAGGCCGTTAATGCAGTAGCCCAAGATGCATCTAGGAGGCGAAAGAGAATCTATGATTGCCGTTCCAGGGGAGCTCTTATTAGTCCTGGTGATAGGGTGTTGTTGCACAACCACAGTCATTGGATAGAAATAAAATTTAAGATGTTTGGGAAGCTATGCCATGAATAGTTTTTAAGCAGAATCACGCAGACATCCCAGTGTTTACTGTTCGTCCAGAGAAAGGTGGTCCAATTAAGGTAGTTCATAAGGACCAGATGAAACATTTGAATCACACACCACACATGCACATAGACACTGAGCTGAGACACAGTTATCTAACACAGATCAAGAGGATCTTGGGTACATTCCCATTATCACTGCATTAGACATATCTGACTTGGTTCAATGTGAGGTTCAGGACATAGTGGAGAAAACGGAGTCAGAAGGAGAGCAGGAGAATGCCTATGCGTTTTCTCACTCTCCACGAGAAACTGGCAGAGGTGGTGGAGGTACGGGTCTGCTGTTGTTTAAGATATAGTCCTTCATGACTATCCCCTTGTCTCATCTCAGTTTTTCATCATTTGAATTTCATGCAGGTAAAGTAATCTACCTAATTTACCTCGATATCCTTGTTATCTACAGCCCTAATCGTCCTCTATGAAACTTTCTAGACAAACATGCGTCTTAGTCTTTTTCCTTCTGATAACACTGCTCTCACTATATCCATAGTTTTCAACATCCCCAATGTATAGTATTTAGTATAGTATTTCAACATCTCCAATGATAAACTCTAATCTGCTTTCCATCTTTCTCGTTAACATTAAACAGCTGCCCTCCCACACACAAGAGGGGGAAGTCTCTTGACCTGGTTTTCTGTCAACCTTCCCCAGCCACAAATATCACTGCTATCCCTCTTCATAAATCTGATCATTACCTGGTATCCTTCACCATCACCCTTCCTATTCTGTAATATTAGACTAACCACCAAAATTTCTCTTTTACTTGCAGAAACTTTCATTCTATCTATCCTCCCTCTGTGTCTTTCTGTACACTATCATCTCTTCCAGACCCAGACTCCTTGTCCTCTCTACCACTAGAGATTTGCAAATTCCCGATCCTGACCAGCTCTAATCCTCACTACTCAACCCACTGGTTCCTCCTGCCCCATCCTCTCTGACTGCCGATGACTTTGCCACATTCTACGACAGGAAAATACCCCTACAACAGAACTTCAGGATATTCCCTCCCCTCTCTTAGCAGAATTCTCCAACCTGTCAACTGATCAGATTCAGCACATAATCTAGTCCTGCAAACCCATCACCTGTTCATTAGACCCAATCCCTTCCACAATGCCCCAAGCCATCTCACAAGTCCTCCTTCTCTTCATCACAACCATCATCAACCATTCCATATCATCTGGTCATGTCCCTGCTGCTTTTAAGAAGGCAATAGTTATTCCTATCTTCAAGAGACCCTGCTTGGTTCCAGCCACTATCGCCCGGTATCAATTCTCTCTTTTCTTTCTAAAATTTTTGAAAGGAATGTTTACAACCATATGTCTCTTTATCTCTCTGTGACGGCGGACCCACCGCCCACACGGCACATAAACACACAGCTTTGTGCTCAGGTGGAAAACAACGCGCGTTCAGCACCTTGGACAGCGACACGAGGGCGGGGCATCGAAATGAGCCACGGCCAGAAGCTCATAATCCTCTACCCTCCCGCAGTCACTGCCACACAATAAAAGAAGCAAAGCCAAGAGCGCCGATGAGTAGGATTCAGACGACAAACCTGATAACCCCTGTATCCTCTCCCCTCACAGAAAGCCTGACGCAGCGAAACCCGCAGCCAAGGAGTGATTACACTGAGTCTATCGCCTCTGCCGTTTCACAGTGCCGCCGGCCGTCCCATCCGAGTAGAGCCGCCGTCTCCCTAGATCGAGGGGGCTGCATCTTCTGTTCGTCTCTCTCGCTCTCCCTTCCTCAGAACCTCGAAACTGAGTAACCGTGTGTGTGCCTGTGTGTGTGTGCGAGAGCGTGAGTCACCTACACTTAAAAGAAGAAAAACAATAATAAAATAAATAAATAAATAAAAAGAACACTAATTTCACTCGCATAACCGTGTCCTCTGTCGTCTGTGTTCTCCTGTGACACTCTCACTGAACAACCTCAATGTTCCCAACCAATCTGGATTCAAAGTGGTACATTCCATAGAATTCCATAGAACTGCCCTTCTGTCAGTCACTGAGAAGCTCCATGCTTCTAGATCAGCTAAACTGTCATCACTCCTCATCCTCCTTGACCTGTCAGCTGCATGTGACACAGCGAACCACAAGATTCTATTATCTATTCTTACAACAAACCTTGGAATTTGTGGAACAGCATAGCAATGGTTTGCTTCTTACCTAGAAGATAGGTCGACATGTAGGGAATCCACATCTGCCCAACGATGACACTACAGGTGTCAGTACTAGATCCTCTTCTGTTCTCCCTCTATACCCAGTCTTTTGGTAAGGTCAAATCTTCACATGGTTTTTCATACAATTGTTATGCAGATGACGCACAACGTATTCTATCCTTTCCTCCCTCAGCCACAAAGGTTTCCACTTGGATTGCAGCATGTCTGCCAGACGTCTCATCCTGGATGGCAGCTCATCAGCTGAAGCTCAATCTCAATAAAACCCGAACTGCTGTTCATTCCTGGTGATTCATCCCCTGGTCAAGACCATGTGTTTTCACTGGACAACAATCAGATCACTTCTTCAACACTGCCCGTAATTTTAGGGTAACTCTGCCCCATCACAACAACCTCCAGTTACTGCAGTAGGATCAGCAGGATTAAACTGAATCCATGTTATTTGCAACATGTAACAAATATTTGTGGTGTTATGTTAATAAAATCAGATTATAGAGCAATACGACCAATCACAAAACCTTGGAAAAATGAAACAGTTGTAGTTTGCTGTGCCATTGAGATATGGATCCTGGCTGCTTTTGCCATGGTATTCCACTAGAGGGCTCCCACCGAATCCTTAGAATTCACCCACAATTTTGAAAGTCCAGCACTCAGATAATATTAACAGGCTACAAATCCTATGGTTCATTACAATCTGTTAAGTTAGAGGTCTGGTCTTTGCATGGTAATAGCACCGACAGCAGATATCCAGTGTCTGTGACAGTTTCTGCACAGACACTTGCAGAGTTTTTACAAAACAACTAAAAATGAAAACAAAACCAATACATGATAATTTAAAATCTAAGAATATACAGGTTTAATTATTTCATAAACCATTACATTCAAAAATTTTCAAAATTGACAGAGGAGTTAAAGGAGTATTATGCCAAATAAAAACAGATTTATTGAAAACATAATTTAAGCTACTATCCCCTTTACCCTTTTCTTCATCAGGCTTGCAAAAATTCACTCAAAAACTCCCTCACTGTGTGAACAACAATCAGCTGCCAGATGAACTCAATAAATATTATTGCAGATTTGACAAATATAGGCTCAGATTTGAATTCACCCAAACACCACACTCCACCCCACATTTACTCCTTTTCAGAGATTCTTAGGTAACCCCCCAACACACACACACACACACACACACACACACACACACACACACACACACACACACACACACACACACACACACACACACACACACACTCTTCTCTTCAGATCCCTTTTGATGAAGATTACCACACCAGCACATTACTACCACGAACAGCAGAGATTGTCAAAACCTGTTTTGTAAACCGAAGACTCACAGCTGGACCAGACAATGTGTCACACTTCACATTAAAACATTTTGCCGAACAATTATCTCATAAACACAAACGCATCTTTAATTACATTATGACATTTGGCAGACACCCATATCTAGAACAACGTACATTTTTTATCTTATTATGGCAACTTGTTGGTGCTGGATTTGAACTTCTTGGAGCTTCTAATTCGTAGTCCAATATCTTAACCACTGAGTTCCTCTACAGTTGTGACTGTGGTGGTGTTGATGCTAACTGCAGACATGGTTTGGTGCTGATTGTAGCCTTTGCAAACCCTTTTTGACTAATTAACCCACATGTACTGTACCCCATGGATTTTGCATAGTGGGTGAAGAGATCTGTAGATGACAGTCAAACTATGTAGGCCTGCATTTCATCCTGCAACTTTGGAATAGTCAGAAAACCTTTGCCAGGATCGTTTGTTGGTTTCAGCTAATCATTTAATACTGCTTTAACAGAGCTTTTCCACACTGAGCTATCTTAGCTGATTGTATCTGAGTTACTTTGTCTGTCAGTCACTAACTTCCTGACAGACAGAAGGCAGTGCATCAAGCTAGAAGAACAAGCTTCCACAGTACTACCAATCAGCATAGGAGCACAAAAGCTCAGAGTTCTCTTTCCTTTTCTCTACTGCTGATATGTCAGTGACTGCACCCTCTGTCAAGCTCCTTAAGTTTGCACATGACACAACTACCATTGGCTTGCTCCAGGCTGGGGACAGTTCTACATTCTGTCACACATACAGACAGGGAGTGCACAGTTAACATCCTGGTGCAGCTTGGCGCTGAACTCCCTGATCATGGTAGAGTTGATAACAGTCATTCACCCAAACAGTCAGCACATAGCACCACTGCCTTCATTTCTTCATCAGAAGTGAATCTTCATCCTCGTAGGGCTGCTCTCAGGCCTGAATAGGTGAAAGTCTGATGGAGCAATCAGGATTATAGGGAGGATGCTTTAAAACCTCAAAACAAAGTTTTTGCAGAGTGTCGACAGTGTGGGCAGAAGTGTGTGCGAGATCATGACAACCTTGGATAGCAGTCCTCTCCGTTTAATTCGGAGTTTAGGCTTCAGCTCTTCAATAAGCGTCTCACTGTAATGAGCACTGTTGATTGTTAAACCTTTTTCCTGATAATGTTCCAAGCACAAAACTTGTTAAGATAACATTATGTTTAAATTAATTTTAGTGACACACCCAGATAATTAGCAGTTTAACAGGGACTAATTGAAAAGGAATTTTTGGAAGACCGCAAGTAACTCAGATTTGTGGCAGGAGGTTTTGCAGCAGTACATTTGCCAGTTTACACACACACACACACACACACACACACACACACACACACACACACACACACACACACACACACACACACACACACACACACACACACATTTTGGAAGTGAAAGGAGTTCAAATGGTTTACTCTATTCTGACTGAAGTGTGTATATGAAAGTTGATGCCTCAGTCAGACCATTTGAGGGTTTGAAAGCTATGAGAAAAATGAGCAGAATTTTACTGAAAACACAACAACAGTGAGAGGAAATATTCTGAACAAAAGTTTGTTAATACACTGCAAATCTACTCTGTGCCAGAGATCATTGCAATGACATTTATAGGACTGGATATCTTAGATCCCTTTTCCAAAAACGTATAGGGTTGTTGACTCTGGAGTGGCTGGTGGCTTTAGATCTGAGGTAGTGATGGGCAGACAAAAGCTTGATTCACTGTTCTGAAAAATATTTGGTGTCGTAGCTTGTGTCACATTGTGACAGTGATTCAGTTAATGGCTGCTTTCATTTGAAAACCACAAGATGTCGCTGTGCCTCCTGAGATCAGTACTTCAAAGCTTCAAAGAATAATCTGTGACAAAGTTGAAGACTGCTGTAGAAGACTTCATTCAGGACATAACGCTCATGTCTGTGGGACCTCCTGCCTCTGCATTTTCCTTACATCATGACAGCTAATCTTACCAATGTCCATTATTGCACTCTGTACACAACATACATTTCCTTTAACCATAATGTGACCAGAGCAGTCCCAAAAACATGCTTTCTCTTCTCCCCCTCCCTCATTAACGTCCTCCCTCTCTGTTAACATGCTACTCCTGCCTGTGGTTCTAGATGGGTCCTCCAGCATTCATCACCATTGTCTTATATTTAATAAAGAAATTTGTCAGCACAACTGATCTGGGGCCCCGTGAGGTTGCCTGCCTTGTCTGGTGACCAGCAGGTCCTCAGCATGTGAACATGGCAGCGTGCTCACTGATTCCCACAAGGCTAAACACCCTGGGAAGGATGTATTCAAGTAACATTGGTAAAGGTCTAGTGAGATTCATATTTTTTCCCACGTCTACTAACTTTGACTAGTGTGGAAGCTGAGGTTGTGTATAGCACCACAAATGGTATTATTACATTATACCTGTGGGGTTTTGTTGTTGTTGTTGTTGTTGTTGTTGTTGTTGTTGTTGTTGTTTTTTCTCATCACACAGACCTGTACGCTGAGTGAGAAAGCTCAGTAGAAGGAGGTGTCTCGGGTAGTGTCAGATGTCAGTTTTTAGTCATCATAAGGGATTAGGGTTTCAGAAAGAAAAAAAAAAAAAAACCCTGATGCATCAGGAAATGCTGTTGGTCCTCTTTCTGCTAGCACTTTCTAAATGAGGTGTTAACTGCACAATCAGAATATCACACCGTGACATATCAGCTGGACATTACTGTGCATTTCCTGTGCTTTTGGTACAAACTTTCCTATGCATTTTTCTTTTAATTAATTAATTAATTAATTAATTAATTATTTTTTAGGACTTTATTATTGGGTCAATACAAAAACTTTTTCTAATTTTTAAATATCATTATTCCACCACAAAATTAAAAGGTACAGAAAAAGAAATATTTGTAGGCGAGAAAAGAAGCAGCCCATATACAATAACGACCACTTTTCAAAAAAGAAGGAAAGGGTTTGCATGCTTTTGCATGCAAAAAAGAAGCAGGTGCAACAGTCAAGGTCCTCAAAAGAACTGTAGGTGGGTCTGCCAGATGCTCAAAAATTAGTATCTACTTTGCTTATAAAACTGCACACTAAAGGGTCCTCAAAGCATCGAGACACCGATCAAAACAAAGTCACACATACTGACTTTGTTTCATTAATTACTATTTACTGGGTTTCATAGATTTCTTTCTTTCTTTCTTTCTTTCTTTCTTTCTTTCTTTCTTTCTGTAACGAGATAAATGTTATAGAAATATAAATATCTAAGTAAATCCTGCATTAATGTGATTGAGTGGTTGCGCTTCCTACTGGTTACTCTGGGGGCGCTGTTTCCCACTGTAGTTGAGCAGTCTGCAGCAGAGCTATGGAGAACTGCTGTGGGTGGAGCTGTAACATTTTGTTGAACTTGCTGTTTGTCTACTACTGCTCTGTGTGCAGCCATCAAATAAATTGTGCCATCACCCAAATCTCGAGTGTGCGTGCTGATGAAAAGTGGGACAAACCGGGTCAGAGACAGGGAAAGCCAAGAAGGTCACATTTCTTTCTTTCTTTCTTTCTTTCTTTCTTTCTTTCTTTCTTTCGAAAGCACCCCGGCTCTACAGCATTTATTTGCATGTGCTACACGCACACTGTATATGCCATGAGTATAGCTTAGAAGGTCATGAGGTGCCAAAGCTGAGTCCTTGAACAAGACACTTAGTCCCCAACTATTGTATATACCAGGGATACTGAATTAAATTTTTTAATTTAAACAGTCTAGCCTATAAAATATTCTTCAAGCTGAGGTCTGAATGTCATGTTTGTGTTAATATTCAGATCTCCATATATGTCGTCTATAAAAACAAGCAATTACAATTTTCAATTGCATTTCAGTAATAGGTATCGTCAGTTTTCAGTAACTACGTTAAACATGTGGACAGTTCATATTCTCTTGTGTTTGTATAAGATTGTATCAACAACCTTTAATCAACCTTTAGTGAACCTTCAATACTGCTTTTTATAAGTGCCACAATTTAGGAATATTTGACATTGAACTTGTTTTAACCTTCACACAGGAAGAATACCATAAAATGATCTGTCTATTCATCTTTAAAGGTTCAGTTTCCATAGTATACTTTCCTTTTCTTGGAGTAAGCCATGCTGTGCTCTGCTTTTGATTCTGTTTTTGATGTGTATAGCCACGCACACATCGAGGAAGAATCGCTAGATTCCTGATATATTAATTATTCCGATTTAGCAGAAAAGCATCTGTGTTCTGATAGAACTGCAAGTCGTTCCAGATCCGGATCTGCCATTTAGTGATGCCTGATATGTAGAGTAAATGTAAATGAATACACAAAATTTTAATTAGTTCTCTTACCACTTGATGTTCTTAAACATCTACAAGATGGCAGATTCATAAGAGTTCAGATACAAAGAGGTTTCATATAGTATGACCTAGTAAGTCCAAGAGTTCACACAATGGAATATGTGATGTTGTTTAGCAGTTTATTGTCCACATGTTCAAAAGATCAAAGGTATGTGCTGCCTGAAGCAATATAACAGTGGATCTATGTATAGACCTTCTATGAAGTGTATGTAGGTAGAATGGCTGGGTGGGTTTTTAAAAGCCTAGGTGTGGCAGACTGTCGGGAGCTATGGTTATACAAGGTATGAAGGACCTTTTGTTAGAATGAATAAGACCTGTGGTTTGGTTTACAATAAAATATAAGAAATACATGATTTTTTACTACATTTTTTCTCATGAATTGTTCGATATAACTTGAAACATAAAAAATTATTTATATTAAATTATGTTGATTTTATAAACGAGATTTATGCTGTTATTTGTGTTCACTTGGTGACTTTAATGCTTCAGTTTGACAGGTATTGGAGACAAAGGGAGATGCAAGCACAAATTCATTTATTTGACACAATAAAGTGCAAATAAAACACTAACACAAGTGAGAAAACAAGATACACACAGAAACACACACACTGTTGGCACAAGGCAAAAGCATACTGACTATACTGTAAGTGACACAATGAAACACTAAAACAACAAGAAAGAAAAGGTTTGACAAAAAACAAACAGAAACAATAGAACTGGAATGATTTTAACCGTAGTTACATATGGCACAGGTGTGAGTGATTTACAAACATGTTACGTGTCATATCACCATGACACTGCAGTATTTTTACTGGAATGTTTAGTGACTATTACAGCACGATGCTCGTCTGTCGATAAAAAGTCTTTAAATGGGTCTTTATGTTGCACTTCAAAGCAAAAGAGGGTGGTATGAGAGGATTCACATTTCCTAAGCCCAATCACACTAGTTTGTTAATGATCGGAAAACACAGACCATAGTTCTAATTCTACCTGTTGAAATGACATTTATATATTTATATATTGTAATTTAATTTAATTTAATTAATTTAACTAGAGCTGATAATGCATGGCTCAAGAGCTCTTAGTATCCCTCATATCATGGAAACACATATAGTATGCATTCTCTAACTTTCTTTGTTTTGTGTTTTGCAATCACCAAATAATCTTGCCAGTATGTCAGTCAAAGTTATAGGTCTGATAGTATACATCATCAAAGAAAGCAAAAAGCAGGGGAAAAAAAATGTCGAAGCCAATGAAATTTAGCATGCACACCTAACCATGAATTGGGACTGAGGCATTATACCACCATGAGACTAAAGTACGTTTTATAAACAACACCCATTATCTTATTTTGACCCCTGTAATTGGACATCCGAAAATTCTTCACTTTAGCATGTTTAATCCATATAACAGAATTTCAAAAGAAAAGAAAAAAAGAGAAACAGAAGGACTTGTGAGTTGACTCATTAGGAGAAAAAGAAGGAAAAACTTTACTGTGACCACATCAAAATCATAAAGATCACATGAATGCAAAACAATTTCTAGATAAGCCAGAGGTGTTCTGAAAATAGTTGCTGTGGTCTGATGGATTAAAAAGGAAGCATCACTTATCTTTCAGGACAGCAGGCAGCACATAACACATTCCATACGTATGTAGATAAAAGAATGGATCAAGTAAGCAGCAATAAATTGTTCGAGCAAATGTGACACACTGAGTCAAGAAACAACATGTTGATGTATGAACATCAGACAAAGCAAACCTTGGAAAACCATTTAATATCAATCTGTAGATCTTAAACATGCGTTACAAGACAAACTGAGAACTATGAAACGGGAGAGATTTGCAAAAATTACTAAAGAAACAGATTACAATGTGAGTGCATGAACGAACAGAAGTTGTATCTGGATGAAAGCACTTTTCTTTCTGCAATGGATGTTAACTCTAATCTCTATGTTTGTACAAATTCTGTTTAAGTATCGTTTTCACTGGAATATGTCTCCATCACGAGGACAGAGGAGGTCAGGCAGGCAGACATGACCCAAAAGCAGACACACCACCAAGCTTCTCTCCTCTGGTCCATAACCCGCCCAATCTACCAGATACTGGATGCCCCTCCCTCAGCGGTGGGCCTTGAGGAGTCGACGGACTGTGATTTGGCATATGTGAAAAGTTGGGTTGATGCGGCGCACTGACAATGTCCATAGGGAGAGCATAGAGATGACAAACATGAAGGATAAGTAACTCAGCCATCTCTTTGGCGGAAGGGAGTCCAGGGCAATGTGTGACCAAAGGCGGTGAGGGACTGGTAGTGGTCTAAGGAGGCCTGCTGGGGGCCTATTGCTTTTGGTGCAGGGGTCACATGATGCCACATACTTGATGATGTCCTCCTTCAATGTGAGCCACCAGAAACACTGCTGTATAATGAACTGGGTACACCTGCCTCCAGGGTGGCAGGCAAGCTTAGAGCTGTGTCCCCATTCCAGAACCTGTGTGCGCATGGTTGAGTGGATGAAGTGGCAACCTTGGGGGGCGTTACTTGAAGCAGGATCCTGGGCGTGGACTTGCCTTACCTGTCTTTCTATGTCTAGCTGCGCGGCCGCCACTAAACAACGAGCACGAAGGATGATCTTCTGGGGCGAGGGGACTTGGTCCAGAGAAAACTGTCGGGACAGAGCATCTGGTTTTGAGTTCTTGGCTCCGGGGCGGTAAGAGAGGGTGAAATTAAAAAATTAAAAAAATAAGGACCACCTGGCCTGTCGGGCGTTAAGTCTCTTAGCTTTTTTTTTTTTCAAGTACTCCTGGTTTTTATGGTCAGTCTAGATGAGAAAGCGGTGTCCAGTTCCCTCCAGCCAGTGTCTCCACTCCTCTAAGGCTAGTTTCACAGTTAGCAACTCACGACCTCCAATGTCGTAATTTCTCTCAGCATGTGAAAGGCGATGAGGAAAAAAGGAACAGGGGTGCAGCTTGTTATCCTTGGAAATCCTTTGAGACGAGACTGCCCCCACCCCTGTTTCAGAGGCATCCACCTCTACTACAAATTGTAAGGAGGGATCAGGGATGGTGAGGATAGAAGCCAATGTGCACTTGTTCTTGAATCATTAGAAAGCCTCTTCTGCCTGTTCGTCCCTATGAAAATGGAGTTTTGAGGAGGTTAGGGTTGTGAGTGGAGCAGCTCTGGCGCTGTAGTTTCTTACAAATTATCTATAAAAATTTGCAAAACACAGGAATCGTTGGAGATCACATCTAGAAGTGGTAGGCCAGTCGGGGACATTCTTTACCTTGATGGGGTCTATCTGGATCATGGATGGTGAAATAATGAAACCAAGGAAGGAGATTGAGTCCCAGTGAAATTCAGACTTTTCTGCCTTGGTGAACAGTTTATTCTCAAGAAGTCTTTGTAATACTAGGCACACATGTTTCTTATGTTCTTCTAGGGAACATGAAAAAATCAGGATATTGTCTAGATAGACAAAAACAAAAGAATTCAGAAAATCCCTGAGGACGTCGTTGAATAGGGCCTGAAAAACTGCTGGAGCATTGGTAAGGATGAAAGGGACCACAATAAAAAAAAAAATTCAAATAAACTCAAATAAATTCAAATTTTATTTGTCACATACACAGTCATACACAGTACGATATGCAGTGAAAGGCTTATACGACCACTAAGTTATCAATAGAAATAGAAATAAAAATATAAATAAAAATAAATTAGGGAATAGAAATGAATAAAATATAGAGAAGAAGATAAGAAGAACAGAATATAAAATATAAAATATAGGATATAGTATAGTATAGTAAAAAATATATATTTTTAAAAACATCCTAGCTGCATACATAGTACCAATATACACAGTGATGACTGTAGAAATATGCACAAAATATGGAAATGTGCAAAAGTGTGAAAAATGAAATGGATATAAATGTCCAGAAAGTATGCAGAAATGAAATGACCAAAGTGTGCAAAATGAAGTGTGCAGAATGAAAGTAATTATAAATGTCTATAAATGTCCGGAAATGTCCTGGGTGAGTGCAAATGTGCATGAGTGTACAATGTATAATGTCCATAAATTGACTATATTGTCAGTTGTGAGAAATTTCCATAAAGTGCAGTGTGCAAAAGGATGATTTTTGGTCTTGTGTGATGTTTTGGTTGAGAGACCCTATTGCCTGCGGGAAGAAGCTCCTCCTCAGTCTCTCTGTGTTGGCCTCAAGGGAGCGAAATCACTTCCCTGACTGCAACAGAGAAAACAGTCTGTTGTTGGGATGACTGAGGTCTTTCACGATTTTTCTGGTCTTGGTCCAGCACCGCTTGCTGTAGATTGAGTGCAGGTCAGGGAGCTCTATGCAGATGGTGTGCTCGGCTGATCCCAACACCCTCTGCAAAGCTTGTCTGTCCTGCATGGTGCTGTTCCTGAACCAGGCCGTGATGTTTCCCATAAGGATGCTCTCTATGTTGCAGGAATAGAAATTCCTGTGCACCCTGGAGGGCAGTTTGAAGTCTCTCAAGCGTTTGAGGTGATAGAGATGCTGCCGGGCCTTTTTTACCTGTGACAGGACCATGATAGGTCCTACGTGATGTGAACACCGAGGTATCTGAAACTGTCCACTCTCTCCACTGGGCTCTCATTGATGATGATGGTCTTGTAGTTCCTCTCCTGCTTAGTGCTGAAGTCCACTATCAACTCCTTTGTCTTGCTGACTCCAGATTTCCAATCTCCTCCAGGTAGGCCGTCTCATCGTTGTCAGAGATCAGGCCCACTACAACGGTGTCGTCAGCAAACTTGATGATGGTGGTGGAGTTGGTAGTGGCCACGCAGTCGTAAGTGTACAATGAGTACAGCAGGGGGCTCAGAACACAACCCTGGGGGGCTCCAGTGCTGAGAGTGAGGGAGGCTGAGACATGTCCACCCATCCTTACTGCCTGTGGTCTCCCAGTCAGGAAATTGGAGATCCACTGGCACAGAGATGAGTTGAGTGCTAGGTGCTCCAGCTTGGTTGTGAGTGTGGAGGGAATTATAGTATTAAATGCTGAGCTGTAGTCGACAAAGAGCATTTTAACATAATTCCCCCTTCTAGTGTCCAGGTGGGTGAGTAATGTGTGGAGGAGATGAGAGATGGCATCATCTGTAGAGCGGTTTGGACGGTATGCAAACTGAAGTGGATCCACTGTGTTGGGTAGTGAAGAGATGATGAAGTCTCTGACAAGCTGCTCAAAGCACTTCATCACTACTGATGTATATATGTGTCCTGTAGGTGTGTTAAAGGCAGTCTTCCATTCATCCCCCTCCCTTAACCAGACAAGGTAGTAAGCATTTCTGAGATCCAGCTTTGTAAATACTTGGACACCTTGAATGAGTTCAAAAACTGTGGTCATGAGTGGGAGAGGGTAATGGTTTTTGACAGTAATTTCATTAGGGCCTCTACAGTCAATGCATCTATTTTCTTGACAATAAAGGAACCGGATCCTGCAGGGGAGGAAGATCGTCTAATGATGCCTGTGGTGAGGGACTCTGTGATGTAGTGGTTCATGGCATCTCTTTCAGATGGGCTAAGTAAATAAAGCCATTCCCTGGGGGGTGTGCTGTCTGGGAGGAGGTCTATGGCACAATCGTAAGGTCAGTGAGGAGGAAGTGAGAGCGCTCATGCTTTGCTAAAAAAACATTTTGGGGTCAGAGTATTCTGATGGAACATCAGAAAAATCAAGATGTTCATTGACCATGACAGAAGATTCAAACGAATTCCTACGTTCTTCACCGTGTTTAGGCTACTTAGGTTCCAATCAATCAGGGCTTGCATGGCATTAGATTTGTTGTCATGGATGAGGGTAACAACAAAACATGAACGTGTGTCAGGGAGGTTTTTGTGATTGGAGCCCTCCAGAATTCCTTCATTGGACAGCTTACTTTTTTAGTGGGAAATTTTTGAGGAAATTACCTTCTTGTCCACAATAAAAGCATGCCCTCTCGGTTCGTCGCCGCTGCCGTTCGGTTCGACCTTCCTCAGGAAAAGTGTGAGGACATGGAAGAGTAGGAGGGCATGGAGGAGTAGGGTGGAATGGAGGAGTAGAAGGAGGAAGCCTGCTGACTGTCTGGCTTCAGTCACGTCGGAGGCGGATACGGGCATCGACGCGACCGGTGAGGTCCATGAGAAGGAGACAAATAAGGCATGTTTGTTCCAATAGTAGGAGGCCGCCACGGTGCGGTAATGACATAACTCACTTTAGAATGTTGGCAGGAGGTGCCTGGCTCACCATCACAAGCCTGAGGTGGAGGAAGGTGGGGTTCTGGTGGTGGAATTGCGGTGGTATATTGAATCTTTAAGGATTCGGGTTAATTTGTTAAACTAAATTAAAATTTATAGCATACACTTTATCAACTATCCGTCAAGCGTTTAGTATGTCTTAGTGTATTTTACCAATTCTGTTTATCCCACAGCCGACGATGATAATACAAAATCTGGTAAATATCTGGTACAAATTATGAGCAAGGTAACGTAATCTACGATACATGGAACTACGCTACTTGAACACACGCACGCACACACGCACTCACACATATAAACATATCAACAGTTTGGAGGGTGAAAGTTAATGAAGTTTATTTAGTTTTAGTTATGAAACAAGCACCAATTTTCAGCAAGGTATGCAGCTTTGTTTGTATACTTGCGTTACGTTTCGTTCTCATCCTGTGGTTCGCCTCCAGCGAAGAGAATCACAGCGTTGCTGATTGGTTGGTGCGCTGTGGATGAAATGATGTCTTTCGGGAAAGCCCTTTGGTGAGGCCTGGTTGCCTGGTTACTGATGGCTGAGCTCTGGAACTTCTGAGGGTTTCTTCGTTGCAGGACGTTGGAGTTCTGGCACAAAGTCTCTTTGAAATTCTTGGGTTTCGGCTGTCATGTGGGACCTGTCCGATTGGAGTTTTAATACCTTTTATAAAGTAAATTTTCATGAACTCTGTTCATGATACCAATTTTCTGTAAAATAAGCTCTTGATTGAAATCAGACATTCTGTATCTTACGCAAACATTTATGCCTTCATTTAATAAAAATGTTTGTAAAAACCTTTAAAGTTATGCAGAATAATCAAACATAACACACAGACATAAAACATACTGAATATATGTATATAGCTTTTTGCCCTACTGGCACACTTTACAGATTGTTTAAATAGTGTCTCTGCCGTATGCCTCTTTGTTCATTGAAAGGCATGTGGAGAAACACGAGACATCCCGTCAATGAGATGGTCAATGCTCTGAGTTAGGGAGGGTTTTTCCCCACTCAGAAGTGTAAAACTGCCTACTTTGTTTAGATTGCCAGTTTACACCCTTAGAGTTCGAGGTTGCCAGGACTTTTATGGCTCCAGACGCACAGACTTCATTTCCCAAGCTTGGTTAAGTTTCCAGCTTCTTCATGTTAAAGATGCTGCCTTGTCTAAAAGGGCAGATAAGATTAACGAGATGGCGCCAGGGAGTCTGGGAGAGGGTTCTGAAATGTGACCGATTGTTTGCTCTCTTTGGGGGCCTGTTCATCCCTACCTTACACACACAGGTTGGTAAGCTTTAATTAAAAAAATAAAGATCAGGCAAACAAAACATGCAGGTCTAGCATGGTCAGAACAGTAATCAGGTAAATATCATACCACTGGCAAATAGAACAGTCTGGGCTGGAAAAAATTGCAAACAAATAACAGGCACCAGGTCAATAATCACGCCGACAGTCAACAGAATGAACTGGGAGTGCTGACACAAAGTGCTGGTTCGCAAATTTATGAATGAATAAGGAGTGCTTATATTCTGTGAAAACTGGGAAGGTGTAATTACCCTTAGGTGCTGGCAGTCAGTGCCTGTGAGAGTGCATGCTGGGAATTGCGGTCTCTGCTGATGAATTAAACATCTCTGCTGCCATGTTTGTAGTTAGTGTTCTGGGGATTAGAGTTAAATATCAATTCATGTTGGTCACAGTAGATCACTGCATGTACATATATGTACAGTATGGGAAGTAAGGGACGTCATTTATTAACATTCAATGATTAGCTTTCACAATGAATTTTTTTTAATGACCTTTAAATGACAACAATTATTTTTCAAACAATAGATGAATAACCTTTTTATTTTTTAAGGAACACAGGACAAATCAAAAGAAAAACAAACCAGAACTCTGTCTTTAAAAAAATACACAATAGGCATCATTGTTCTTACATCTCTCCCTCTCACAAGTCATGTGATAATGACATGGTTTAATATCGCTGTCACTGTGATTCAGCACTTTCATCAATGATGTGTGTGTGTGTGTGTGTGTGTGTGTGTGTGTGTGTGTGTGTGTGTGTGTGTGTGTGTGTGTGTGTGTGTAAGCCTGTGCATGGGTGCATATGGCAGAATGTAAAGGTGTAGCCAAGGAGGAAAAAACAGAGCAGAGCTATTGAACTGATATGACACCCACACACACACACACACACACACACACACACACACACACACACACACACACACACACACACACACACACTGCATGAGGATTAACACACAGATCAGGTCAAACACTTAGGATGAATCAGCAGAAAGACACACCGTGGTCTCATTAGCACACAGCTTTTAATACTCCCTCTGCTGACATGGCGCTCTCAGACACAACACTGCTCAAGTGTTATAATGGTTACTACGGGCAACAGCCTGTGTGTGTGTGTGTGTGTGTGTGTGTGTGTGTGTGTGTATTACATATAGGTCATGGCTGTGTAAGTCGAGAGACATGCTTTAACATCTGTTTATTTATAAAGCCGATCCACATTGTCACCCTGTACTATACGTCTTGCATTTCAGTCCCATGGCAAGATCAGGGATGTTGAGTAAACCTGAGCCGTGTGGTCACTCATGCAGTTAAGATGCATTCTGACACACAAACAGACACCTACACCCACATACACATAAATAGACACACACATACACACACATGCGCACACAATTTAAGATGGTTTGAGTAAACACGAGTAGCCTATTCAGTCATTCAGCTCTTTATTCTGGTCATAGATCAGGTGTGCTTTCTCAGGAACACAGTGCATGAGAAGGTCAGTATAGGGGACTACCATGACTTAATGTATAGGCTTTAATGATTCGTTTGTGGTTATAAATAAGGCACAAGATGGTTGTTTTGTGTTGTAGTGGTGCTTCACATTACCACTGCCACAAATCCTGAAGACTCAATTTTGAATTAGATGTGAGAACAAAAAAAATTATATTTCCCTGTCCAAACATTTTGAAACATTCTGATGTGTAGCTTCACAATAATAATAATAATAATAATAATAATAATAATAATAATAGCATCAGCTTGCTAAACACAGAGTTTGTTAAAAAAAAAAAAACCCTGTGAAAACTCATATATCATATACAAATATATTTAGCCCTGTAGCTGGTTTCTGTTGTGATGAGCTGCTGATGAGTTAGTGTGCCACCTGGCCAGGTGAGGCTTCGCCCACTGCAACAGGTTCCCTGAGGAATGAAATATGACCCTGAATTGCAGCCAGTTTTTCTTTCTTTCTTTCTTTCTTATAATTATTGGCTCTATATTACAGGATTTTTGGAATATTTTATCCCACTATAAATACTGTGCTTGGATCACATCTGGACTAGCATCATCTAGTTGATGCCTCCTGATCTGTATTCTTCATTAAAAACAAACAGGAGAAAAAATATCTTAAGTCCGCGCATACAGTCATGTGTAAAGGTTTGTGCTCCCACTTTTAATTTTATTTTTTTTTTGTGCATTTTTTATGTTTTTTGAATAAAAGGAAATGCTAATCATCAGCCCTTGATTAATTAACCACGTAGACATCTATACAAAAACAGATGTTTTGGCAGTCTGCTTGTCTGGAGCATTAAGGTGTGTGTTATACAATGCCAAGACGGAAAAACATAACCAATGGTCTTAGTTGAAGCAATTCTTGCTGCCCATGTTATAAAACCATTTCAAAACAATTTGGAGTTCAACATTCTACAGTCAGAAAGATTATCTGCAAGTGTGAATGTTCCCAGCAGTGGATGTCCCAGCAGATTCACCCTAGGGTCAGATCGTGTAATGCTCAGAGAAATCCAAATGACCAATAGCTACATCTCAGACCCTACAGGCCTCACTGGGCCATCTGTCCAACAGCTAAAGCTTGGTTGAAATTGGGTCATGTAACAGGACAATGATTCGAAGCACATCAGCAAATCTAAATCAGAATGGCTGAAAAATAATAGACTCAAGGATTTGGCATTGCCTAATCAAAGTCCAGACCTCAACCCAGTTGAAATGCCTAAAGCTCCTTATCTAAATTTTCAATGCTTTACATCTATAGGACAGGAAGAGCTGTAACAAACTTATCAAAACAGCCAAATCATCAACTTGTTTGTTAGATCCAATCCCAAGAGGATTTCTAAAAGAAGTGATACATACAGCTGGAGAGCCACTTCTAAAAATTATTAATCTTTCACTACATTTAGGTCACATTCCTAAATCTTTCAAGTTGGCAGTTATTAAGCTTCTTCTTAAAAAAAATTAATTAGACCCTAATGAAATCTCAACACTCTGCTAATATAATGAACGGAAACTGTTCTTTCGTTTTCTACCCTTCCAGAGGCACCTGGAGATTGTGCCAGCTCCAATAGGCAGAGGCCCACCCAGGGTTTTGTTCTGAGTACACGTATGACTGCGGGGCCACTACTAACTCTACCACCATCATTAAGTTTGACAACGACGAGACTGCCTACCGATAATTGGATAATTGGAAATCTGGAGAACTGGTGCCAGTAGAACAATCTCCTTCTAAATGTCAGCAAGACAAAGGAGTTGATAGAGAACTTCAGTATAAAGCAGGAAAGGAAATACAGAGATTTTGAGATCCTTGTGGAGAGAGTGGACCATTCATGGTCCTTTAATATCAGTATCTCTACAACCACAGACACTTGAGAGACTTTAGACTACCCTCCAGGGTGCTCAGGAACTTCTACTCCTGCACTATAGTGAGCATCCTGACGGGAAACATCACGACCTGGTTCGGGAACAGCACCATGCAGGACAGAGGAGCTCTACAGAAGGTGGTGTGATCCCTGACCTGCACTCAATCTACAGCATGCGGTGCTGGATCAAGGCCAGGAAGATCATGAAGGCCCTGATACTGGACTGTTTTCTCTGTTGCAGTCAGGACAGCGATTTCGCTCCTTGAAGGCCAACACTGAGAGACTGAGGAGAAGCTTCTTCCCGCAGGTGATAGAGTCTCTCAATCAAAATACCACACAGGACTAAGCCATTTTTGCACATATATGGACATTGCATTTGCACACATTCTGGGCATTCGTGGACATTATGGACACTTATGGACATCACACATTTGCACATTCAGGCACATTCAGGCACATTTGCACATAGTTTTTATTAAATTTTTGCTCATTGCACATAAACACATTCATGCATATTTGCACATTCCCCTGGACATTTCTATATAATTTCTATTTCATTTGCCCACTGAAGTTTTCAATATTGTTTATATTTGTAGAGATTTTTTTTTCTGTATTTGTACAGCTAGGTTTCTCTTATATGTTATATTTTGTTTTATCCTCTGTAGCTATATTTTCCTTAGCTGAAGTTTTTCTAATTTTTAGTTCTTATTTTATTCTATATTTATTTCATATTAATAATCATTTTTAAGGTTGTATAAGCATTTCATTGCATATCCTACTGTGTATAACTGTGTATGTGACGTCATTCGAACAGAGCTGTGAATAAGCTCATGATTTTGTACTTTTCCTTCCTGGGTTTGTTTTAACTTTACAATAGCATGAAGATTTCACCAGTAGTGAGCCAGTAATGACATTGAACATTGCAGAAAAAATCCACAAAGTCAGTGTGGAAAGTGAACATCCAGGGAGTCCGGTAGATTATTAGCTGATTGAGCTCTCCTAAAGTGTGAATGAATACTTCCCAGTCTTCTTCTTCAGTTCTTATTTGGTCATTTTGTTTGTGTTTGGGATTTGAGTGTTGGGCTGCGGTGTTCAATTTTGATTTTTGTTCATACGTGAACTCCTGTATATCTCTCTATGTAAAAATGTCCCTATGTAAGGAGGAAGTCGGAGTGTATATGCATACTGTATATGTACTGTAGTATGCACTTGTAATGAAGAACAAAGATGAATCTGTGAGATCATTTTGATTAACATAATAAAATGTGACAAGCAGAATATGGAATATATACTGGAATATGATTGTATAAAGTGATGATGTATTAGGATTTATGTTAATTTATGATGTAAACGTTGATGTCATGTGATATATTTCCTGCTCTCTGACTTCTGAAAGACATTGAGCTGGGTGACCTTTATATGTAGGATTTGTTGGTTGCGTGGCATGACGGCGGCAGGCATGGTGAGCTACAGTACATGCGCTGCGCATGTACTGTCATGTGTGCTGTATGTATCTTATCTCAACCAGTGGAACTCACAGGGTGGCATAGCAATGTAACAGGTAATGTGTTACATCATGACTCTAATATGTAAACAGGGAGTATGTTCTTGTTTATTGTGTAAAAGAAACAAAAGCAAATGTGGAAAGAAGTGGAAAGAAGCTCATCCTCAGTCTCTCTGTGTTGGCCTGAGGCCTTTACTATCTTCCTGGCCTTGGTCCAGCACTGCTTTCTGTAGATACAGGCCAGGGAGAACGATGTGGATGATGTGCTCAGCTGATTGCACCACCCTCTTGGTGTACCTCCTCCTAAATGTAAAACTTGATGGTTATGGAGTTGGTACTGGCCTCAGAGTCATATGTGTAGAGGTAGTACATTTATATTTATGGCATTTGGCAGAAACACTCTTCCAGAGCAACTTCCATTCACTATATTAAACATATCAATAGGTAAGGGGTTAAGGGCCTTGCTCAAGGGCCCAACAGTAGCAGCTTGGTGGTGCTAGGGTTTGAATCTTAATGAAAACTCTAATAGAGTTTCAGTTTAATCCACCTACTGCAATTGCTGCATAGGCAAAACAGGGATAGATAAACCCCAGACAGACAAAGCAGGGTCATATAAAACCCATGGAGGCGATTGACGGTTTGATAAGTAACGTGGGCAAAACAGCAGCAGTCTTGCAGTCTGAACCTAAGTGGCAGTTGTAATTCTTCAACTGATTTGATACACACCAACCCAGGCCTATGGTCCCTACAACATCTAAAATTATATTTGATTAAAAAAAGAAACATTAAAATGAAGAAAACTAGCAAAATAAAAAGCTACATCCCAAGTGTTATCTGTATTTGTTTTCTACATAAAATATTACATTTCACCAGAAGGGTATGAGTGAACCTAACAACCATGGTTCATGGCACAATAACTACAGTAGAGTAGCTAGTGCTTGAAGACCCTACAAACGTCACAATAGCTAGTTTCAATAACATGCACAAAAGACAGCTAATCGAGAGGAGCAAAGAAACACCCACACCTGCAACAATACCAGAAAGTTAGGCCAGTAAAGATAGAGTGCAGACATGTCTCGAGCATGCAGTTGAAATGAAAACCCATTTTATAGAGTTCCTCATGATGAGATTGACTGTGGTTGTCAAAAAAGTTAAAAAGAGATGAGAAATGAGAAAACATCATGCAAGGATGCCACATATATCCATTATACTATATTCAAGCCATGTGACCTTTGGGTGTTGTTTTGGATGGTTCTATAGTGTTGTGTTGGGTGATCTTTGGTTGTTGTGGTGAGTTATTATTGGGCGATGTTCTGGGTGGACCTTTGGTGTTGGGCGTACACATTTTGACTATTATCTCTGTGGTTTTTGGGTGCTGCTCTCAGTGTGTTTTTGAGTATAGTGCCGGGAGGTTGTTGAATGCTGGGCTGAATAGCTTTTTTCTTTGGCCCAGTTGTTCTTTAAATGTGAGCTGGGAGGTCCTTGGGCATTGTGATGGATGACCTTTGAGACATGTTTTAGGTGGTTTTCAGATGTTTTACATTGTATAGAACCAACAAAAAAAACAAGTATTTAGAAGCTGTGAGAAAAAAAAAAACTTCATACTGTATTCAGATCTTTGGTCCTTTGGGTGAAAATCCTACTTATTTTTAGCAAGTTACACCTTGTATGGACGGAGACCAAATGCCTTGTTTAGCTTTGCCAAACATTTTTGAAGAAATGTTTTCAGAGAAATAAATGTTCTTGGCTCAGATTCTGTGATTAATAATAAGAAGACATCTGTAAAAAATAAATGGCGCTGGAATACAATGACTGATTACCATGAGTTATACCCTCTAAACAGTGGAATTTGAGAAGCCTCAGAGAGCTTAATTTTTGTACTTCTGCATAGACAAAAAAGGTAATACCAGCACTGACGCACGAGTGGAGACGGGTTCGTATAACAATTACAGTATACAGCACAGATGTGGTTACAACACAAACTGTGCCTTACATTATATCATCTCTTAAGAGTTTTAAGTCAAAAGGGTTGGAGAACAAAAGATGAATATTATACTAATATAATTCCCCTTAAAACGTATTATTATTATTATTATTATTATTATTATTATTATTATTATTATTATTTAACCTCGTAATGTTTTTACAGTGTGTACTGATCCCCATGTGTATCACCTGGCCAGGTGAGGCTCCGCCCACTGCAGGAGGCTCCCAGAGGAATGTGTAATCAGTTTGAAGCTCAGTATCTGGCAGATGTAACCCAATACAATTCTCCTTAAAGCTTCACTTGTTTAGTAGCCAAGGTAAGTCTGCTTTTACACACACTCCAAAAAAAAAAAAGGATTGTTTTGAGAGGATACACATCAATGTGCTTTTAAAATGCTTCTTGTGCTTGGTATGTTCTATAGATTTGTTGACTAGTGTTTTTGCTAGTCAGATGTTTCTCTGGCATTGTGTAGTAGGCTGTTTAAATATTCTCCATGCTTTATTGTTCTTCTTGGTTTTTCTTCTTCTTCTCTTGAAAGTCAGTATCAAATGAATGTATTGTTTCCTTACTGTGGTTTTATTCTTTACTTTATCTACTTAGTCTCATAATTCCACAAAAAATATTACCATCATGTAGTTTCATGCTGCTTAGATAAATTTGAGGGAATTTCTATAATTTTTATAGAATTTTTTCATGGTTTTAACATCAGCACAGCCAGAGTGAACATTTTAGAAGTGCTCTCTCTCTCTACAGTATGTATCACTCTCTCACTCACATGATGACTGAAGTGCCAATGATGTTCTTCCTTTCTTAATTTTCCAGTAATGATGTTTACAGTGAACTGTAAACAAACAAACAAACAAACAATTTAAAAAAAGAATTTAATTGAAGTTTATTTTAAAAACCCAACAACAAATGATCTGTCACTGTACACTGTTGCAATCACAGGTGATGGGGTGTGATGAGACACAAGCACATGACTGTGTGAGATGCAAGTATATCAGTAAAAAACTATTGTAATAAATAAATAAATGAATAACAATGTCACACTTTAATAGTGAAGGTGAATTAATGTTATTTATATTAATAATCAATTATTTATTACATAAAGTGAAAACAAAACACAAACATATCTGAGAAAACAAGAAAGATAAATATTCAATATAGGCATGGACCAAAAACCTTTACCCTCTGATACACATCAAAACAAATACAAGCACAACAGCAGCTTGACAACCAGATACTACAAGGCTTGAACTTAATTAGGAGTAACCTAACCATGGTGAAACGAGACACAGGTGTGAGGAATTAGTGACATGCTGTGGCTGATGGGTAGTGTGGTCCATCACCTCTTTGGTGATACCATGAGGAAGAGATGAAGACATGTCATAAAAACTCTACAATATTTATATATTGTACATATTTATATATATAACAACAAAAGTTGTGATTAATTGTTTATGAACCACAGCCAACTGTAGGTTTAGTTTTTGATTGATTTATTTACTTACAAGCTACATGTACATTTGGGCACTTTGATTATTTGTTCAAAATTCATTTTGGATACTTTTTTTTTTACGTTAATCAAGTTAAATTAAGGTTTACATTTATTCATACATTTATTGATTAACATTGTTAATCATTAATTAATGACTTTATTATTTTACGATTTCAATGCTTAATCTTAACTACAAGATCATATATGCATGCTTTTTTAAAAGCTAATTTTTAAAAAGACAATTTTAGGTAATCTTCATTTTATGGTTGAGAATATTTCCCATTGATTTTATGCAGCTACTATATATATACACTGTATATATACATTATATACATCTATAAGTTAGGGCTATTGTTATTTACAAGAGTGCTTTTCCTATATGCTCTGAATTTTAATGAAATAAGTAAAAGTTCCCTTTGATATCACTAATAATATAACCATTTTCATTAGTATAATATGTATTACCCCCAAAATTTTGATAATAACAAGGATAGCCCCAAATAACAAAAAAAAAAGATCATCCAGTCTCTGCTTCAGCTGGTCTCAGACGTGCTCTATGGGGTTCAGGTCAGGAGACATTGATGGCCACCATATGAGGCACTCCAACTTCCTGAAGTCGAGCTGTGACAATTCTGCCACGATGTGGTGGAGCATTATCATCCCTGAACAGGAAGTTGGGGGTGTGCTGGCGGAATTAGGGGATGATGATGGGTTCTATGATGTCTCTGAGGTATGAACGTGCAGTGACTGAGCCCTCTACAATAACCAAATGTGTTTTGCGCTGACTGGTGATGCCTGCCCAGACTGTTGCACCTCCTCCACTAAAGCAAACTCTGGGGACCATGTTGACCTCAGTGTATCGCTCACCTCACCTTCTCCAGCAACGGTGACCTGACACTCATCAGTGAACAGGACGACCACTGCTGCATTGTCCACGTCACATGGTCTTGTGCCCACTGCAAACGTTCACGGCGGTGTCTTGGTGTCATTGGAGTCACCTGCAACGGTCGTCTGGCATTCAAGTCAAGTTTATCTACACACCCTAGTACCCCTCACATCTCATAAATGGGCCTGCAGCTGTGTGGCAGTTGCATAATGATGTCTGAGTGCATAGGTTCTTAGGTACTGGTCATCGTTACGGTCTGCCACTCATGGGGCTCCACTCCTGGGTCTGTCATGAACTCTGCCAGTAGTTCTGTGTTTTGATGCAAGTCTGCTGATGACACTTTGAGACACACCAAGTTCACGAGCAACATCTGATTGCCTGCCACCGACCCGAAGGCGCGCCATGGCCAGGTGGCGCTGCTCGTCCGTTAAGTGACGTCGTGTGTGCATGGCAGTTTGAATGATGAACTTAGAATGACTTACTGACAATAGCAGCTTTTTATACCCACAGAATGTTGAAATTGATGCCACATTGAAAAGGCTTGTCTTTTGGTATTACCCATTCAACTGGACCACGACGACCAATCCACTTTTCAGGAAACTGTTCATCTTTAGTTCGGGAGACCTTGGGGGCCATTCAACTGGTCTGACACTAACCCAAATTGGATAGATCTCTCCAAGACTGTTGGAACAAAAAAAGTGATGGTATGGTGTGGTATATGGGGTTCAAAGATAGTGGGGCCATTCTTCATCAATGGAAGCCTCAAGGCAACTGGATATTTGAAATTGCTACATGATGATGTGTTTCCCTCTTTATGCACTGAAGCTGGCACGTTCCCTGAGTTTTTCCAGCAGATGGTGCACCACCACATTATGGGTGTCAGGTCCGAGCATTCCTAGATGAACAGTTTCCTGAAAAGTGGATTGGTCGTCGTGGTCCAGTTGAATGGCCCCCAAGGTCTCCAGATCTGCATAAATGACTCTCTGACACAATGAAAAGTAGTCAGTGTAAAGTTTGTATAGCAGTGTAAATTTATTGTCCCCTCAAAATAACTAAAAATACAGACAATATTAGCTGAACCCCTGGCAACAAAAGTGAGTACACCCCTAAGTGAAAATGTGAAATGTCAATATTTTGTGTGGCCACCATCATTTTCCAGCACGGCTTGAATTCTCTTGGCCATGGAGTTTACCAGAGCTTCACAGGTTGCCACTGGAATCCTCTTCCACTTCTCCATCACAACATCATGGAGGTGGTGGACATTTGACACCTTGTGCTCCTCTACCTTCCTTTTCAGGATGCCCCAGAGGTGTTCTATGGGGTTTAGGTCTAGAGACATGCTTGGCCAGTCCATCACCTGTATCCTCAGCCTGTTTAGCAAGCCAGTGGTCATCTTGGTGGTGTGTTTGGGGTCATTATCATGCTGGAACACTGCTCTGCTGCCCAGGGTTAGGGTTAGGGCTAGGAGGGTCTAAGTTTAGTGGCACCGCATGGTAAAGATGATAGTCCTCTGAGTGGGGCTGAGCAATGGAAAGTCCAGCTAGGTGTAGGGATGAAGATTGGTCTGTGACTCCTTTCTGCAATTCCTCCTTGCTGGGTTTCCAGCATCCCCGTCATCCTTCACTCCTATGCAGCCTTTTTCCACCACTGATCCCACCTTCACCAGCTGTTCTATGGTGTTCACTGTGCCTCTGAGACAGCCAGCTACTCTGGGGATAATGTTGTTCAGGATGCGACTCACCAGCTCCTCTTCTGAGATGTCAGGCTTCCACTTCAGGCAGAGGGCCCTGTAGTCATAGGCAAAGTCTCTCGGGGTTTGTTCCGGCTGTTGTACCAGCGACCTTAATTTATGTAGTCTTCTGGAAGGAATGCAGCCATGAAGGCCTCTTTGAAAGACTCCCAATCTTTTACCTTGGACTTCTTGGCCTTCCACCAGCTCCACGCTGGGAAGTAGCCTGATCTCCATATAGTTCTCCCACTGCTCAATAAAGCTGAGCACATCTCAGAGGAGTCTCCAAACAAGGGGAACTCTAGGTGGGCGAGCATCGAAAGAGAAAGAGGACGACACAACTGTGGAGGAGAGCAGATGAGATGAGTGCGTTGTAGCGAATGGAGGGATATCATAGGTTACATTGCTTATGCCGCGGGTTACGTCTCGCCACGGGGCGGCTACCGGTGGCTTGGGTGATTGCTGAGCAGAAAGGTGCGATGAAGCCGAGGTACAGTCCTGTAGTCTCTGGAGAGTGGGCTAGTGAGACGTACAGTAGCTTCTTCAACTGAGTCTCCCACATAGCATCTCTCCATAAAAAAAGTCTGTAACCACCTTCTCCAGCTTCTTCAAGGCCTCCTGGAAGTAGCTTTCCAGCTTCACTAAGCTACCGTCCACGGCCTGCCTAAAACTGGTTTCCCTGTTTATTCTGTTATCAAGGGATTGTTTAAAACACAGCTCAAGCGAATTTACTTTCTCCCCAAGAGCCAATAAATCCACTTTAACTTGGTTCACCTATGCTTGCATAGGTTGTAACACAACCATAACAGATACTACACCATTATCATCATCAGAATGTTCTTGAGAAATGTACAAAGAACTTAATAACAAGGTCATCTCGGTCGCGGGTTACATAAGAGCCTACTGTAAAATCTACCGTGTCTTGTACATTTCCCTGTGACTCTAGGGCGGCCATATTGGTCTGAACGTCCCAGTCCATTTCGCTCCGCGGTCCCAACAACACCACCAAAACGATCAGCTAACTGACTATTAACTGATGCTACAGAAATCGTGAGATCTTTTTCTTTGTGACAGAGTTGCGTTTAAAACCGGGAGAGCAAAAAGGACAACCACATAAACAATTAAATCCAAGCCAAGCGTGTTTTATACAATAAAGAAATAAAATGAACAAAAAAAAAAGGTGCACCATTACCAAATAAAGAAGTAAACAATATTTACAAAATATATACAATAAACTGTGTGAGTGTACAGTATGTGTGTGAAAGTGAGTGAGAAGATAAATGTCCAGAGTCCGGGTTATTGTTTGTGTGTATGCGGAGAGATGGCTCGGACTCACTAATGAAATCCGGGAGGCCAATGAAGGAGGGTTAGAAGTCCGGGGAATGTGTCCAGTCGAAGATAATCCTTTGGACTGAAAAATCTTCGCAAGAACGTGATCCTCGGCAGTCTCTCCTAACTTGCGTCAACAATAAACAACGCCAGCGCTGGTCCACCATTACTACTGCTCCCCCTCGTTTGTTCCCGGCTGGCCTTTTAAGCCAGGTCAGTTGACCTCTCACGTCACCTCTGACCTCTTCCGTCACCTGTCCTCTTGAGACCGGGAAATGTAGTCTTGCGAGCGGGGAGGCAGGCACCAAAACACAGTCCTTGGGACACACAACTGAACAGGTCTTTTTTTTTTACAAAGGCACAGTTGTTTTTGTTTTAATCAGTCTCTTTCTTATTGCCCTCATTTGTATAAAAAAAAAACCCTTATATGGCTGCGCTACAACTTCAATAACAGCGACAACAAATGTATAGTTAACATTATGTTAAGTAAAAGAAAAAAAGGTGGCAAAGATGCAAATAAATAAAAATAATAAATTTTATTATATGGTGCATTTTTCATATCAGGCTGAAACTAAGCCATTAAATCAAAAATGGTGTACATTTAGTCCCACAAGCTAAAGAAGAAAGAAAGAAATCTAATTCCTAATAGACTATATTTTAGAGTCACACTTGACTGCACTTTAATATACAAATTCTTACTTTATTCTAATAATCTGCTGCGAAGTGCAAAAAAAAATGCTAAAGGCTTTAACCATACAATCAGCACTTTGTTGTAGACTGTTGTAGGCTAAATGCACTCATGCACAGTCAGTACATGCAGACATGCAGACAGTCAGTACAATGCATTGACCTTAAATGTTTGTCTACACTTGAGAATGTCTGTCCACCTTCTCTAGAACAACTATGTAAGCTATGTCCCCCTTTTTAATGTTTCATTTTTAGCTTTACAAGTGTTTAACATGCTAACAGTGGAGGGAAGTAATAAAGTTTAAAGCTCTTTTAGAGGTTTATAACTAAATGTTTCCAGCAGCAGTACAGAAAAAATGTCAAATGTCAATTTTTATTAATATATTATTATATGTACCTGCAAATCTGCTTCAGTATTTTGTAAACATGCCGAAGTTCATCAAAGGGTTAAAATGTATTCTCTGTATCCAGATTCTGAGAAAGTCAAACAATTATACAACACAGGAATCATTTAATTACAAACTGAACTAACCAGAGTTTAATTACAAACTGAACTCTAACTAATATAAGGTACAGTAGACAGTTGAATGAAGATTTAAAACTTAGAATAACAAGGGAAACATCTGGAAAAACAAAAACATGAACTGTTATTTTTACAAAGCTTTGTTGAATTCAATTCAGTTTTATTTGTATAGCGCTTTTAACAATGGTCATGATTGTGATGATTGGTGAAAGGAATTGGTTAAATAGTTTAAGGACTCTCTGGTTGGTCTCTGATTATCTCTGATGAGCAAGCTCAACTCAACGTTGATGGGCAACGGTGGCAAAGAAAAACTCCCTGAGATAGCAATAGAAAAAAACATTGAGAGGAACCAGACTCAGCAGGGAACCCATCCTCATTTGGGTGCTAATGGATAGCAGGGATTGTTTTGCAGTCATACTATGTATTAATCAGCTGGAAGTTCAATGTAACAGATGATGTCTAAGTTAATATCGAGTCCAGTTTGTTACTCGTGGCTCAGGTAGGCTGTTGAGACTTGTTTGGTAGGAAATTCCAATCCTGAATTATTAAGAGACTGCAGTCACAAGTTCTCAGAGAACTGCCGTCTGCATCAGCCGAGGTCAGAACTGTCTTCATGGTAAAGTGAAACCATCCCAGTCACCACACGCATCCCAAACAGACCACACGAGGCATCCATGTGACAAGATTTCCAACCCAAGGACGAGTCACACAGGTCCAGAGGGCAGAGGGAGTCTGGATCACTGGCAGCTCAGGAGCGACGTGTGTAGCTCAACAGAGAGAGACAGGGAGAGGATGAGAGAGAGAAGAGAGATAACAGTTAGGTATGATCACAGTCACGTAATGTATAAAGTGAACGTATACTTAGTGCAGAGTGCAAGCAGAAACTCCAGCAGGAACAACTATGACAGCATAACTTAAAGGGCTTATGAGGGCTCTCTGGGATGTAAAGCAATCAGTCACTCCACCATAAACAAACCTGTTTGTGAGTGATCAATAAGAGTGGGGAAGACAGCATCTAAACATACCAGTTGACCATAATTCTCTATGAATCCCCCAGATCAGCTCCTTTACCTAAGGCAAATCTATTGTAGCTGTGTGTATGTTATAACGTGCGTTAGCTATCACTGCACAGTTGGCATAAAAGGGTAGAGCAGAGAGAGAAAGGGACCACTTTTGTGTGTGTGTGGGGGCGTGTCTATGGGGAGACGTATGCGTGAGGGGGGAGAGAGAAATGGGGAGATTTTCTTTTTGTTGAGTCCATTCTAAGTTAGAGAGACAGGATGTAATTCTGATTCTGTTTGTTTTTGTTTGGCATGACTGTGGCCGACAACAGTGAGCGCTACAACTGGTGTCAGAAGTAAAGTAAAACTTCCAGCATGGTGTACGGAGCGTTAGCGCCTGACAAACGTGACAAAAATGGAGCCAGCAGTGTATGTTAAAATGGAGGAGGAGGTGGATGACTATTCAGGATATTGAGGATATTCTGAAAATGTGATGAAGAGTGAGCCGACACCCACCACAGAGGAGCCATGTCTAGGACCTAGGATCAGGCTAGCCACTATAACATGCCGAAAAAGGGAAAAAAGAGCGTGGTCGGAATTTTCAGTTTCGAGGGGTATCAAGATGGCGGCACTCATGCTGTTTCCAGAGAGGAGGTAAACAAAGATGGCGGCGCCCATGCTGTTTCCAGAGCGAAGGTAAACAAAGATGATGGCACACGTAAGCTGTCGGGCATTAAAACGCCTAAGTATGCAGGCAAATCAGATTGGGAGGCTTTTCCTGCCCAGTTTGAACTTAGCACTTGCAAATGACTGGTCAGATGAACAGAAAGCTCTCCAGCTTGCTCTTTGTTTAACAGAGGATGCATTATCTTGACTACTATTATTAGATCCCAGTGAGAGAGTTCTGACCGCAGAACTCCTGGAGTCAAAGGCATGCAGGAGAATTGTTACGGGTGTTGGCGAATGATATTGAATGCTTGACAAGGAGGCCTTGGAATATGTTCTGGAGAGAGAGATGGTTATGGAAGTTGCACAACCAATGTGGGGAGGGACACTCACGCAGTGGTTAGGGAGATGGGGGGACATGGGGTTGAGACTGAGAGGCCAGCATGGATAGAGGAGGTGACAGAGATGATCAGGGGGCTGGCCCTACCCCCAGCCAGGTGGCAGCAGACAAGATTGCAGACTCAGACTCGCCTCTGCTGGGGTTGTGGTCAGGAGGGACACCTGGTGAGGACCTGCCCTGTTCTGGCCAAGGTGAAGGGTAACGACAGGGGGTCGCGGAAGACGGGACACTGCGTACCCCAACATTGACATCCCGTTCATCACTTTCATCGTCTCCACTATGTGATGGAGATGTGCAGATTACCTGTGGTGAGGGGCAGGAGGTTGTGGTCGTCGGAAAGACTTCTATCTCAGAGTTTTGCCATATACCTGTTTGCATAGGAGGGCTTCTATGTACAGCTCTGGTAGATATGGGATCAATAGACACAGTGGTCCCCCAGAAGGGAGGGGACAGCTGACATTGACTGTTGGGGGAAACACTGTGAAGCACCTGGATAGTGGACATGACAGATACTTGCATTCTGGGCCTGGACTTTCTGAGGAATTATGATTGTAAGCTGGATCTAGGGAAAGCCAAAATGACTTTGGGCAGAGGACATTCAGTCATTATGGGGCCGCAATGACAGTACAAGGCAGAGCAGGCAGTACTACATGTCAAAGACCATGAAAGACAAAACAGACAGGCGGACAGTGGGGGGATGCCTGGTGAACCCAAGTTGTGTTCGATGTCAGATATGGGAGCGTCAAATGGGGAGGGATCGGCTCAGAATAGATACGGAGGGGAGGCCACGGGGAGCTCTGATACTCAGATATGCACTACATACCCAGTTGTCACAATGTACAGCATGGACAGAAGAAGGGCCTGTCAGTGATCAGCAAGGGCAATTGTGGCAGCTACTAATTGAATTTTAGGACTGTTTTTCTTGCCAAGAGAAAGAGTTGGGAAAGACATTTCTGACGCAGCACTCCATAGACACGGAGGGGGGCAAACCAATTTGGCAGTGACCCTGGCACCTTCCCTTGGGCCAGCAGGAAGCAGCAGAGTAGTCATTGGTGAAAATGCAGCGGGCAGGAATAATTGAGCCCTCTGAGAGCCCCTGGGTGTCGCCGGTGGTTATGGTACCCAACAAAGGGTATTTTTTGTGTGGATTACAGGAAATTGAACGAGGTCACTAAAAAAAGGACTCATACCCCCTCCCATGTGTCGATGAGTGCTTGGATCTGGTGGCTGGTTCTTCATGGTTTTCGGCCTTAGATTTGAGGAGCGGCTACTGGCAGGTTCCACTGTCTCCAGAAGCACAACCTAAGATTGCTTCGTGCACAGTTAAAGGACTATGGCAGTTTAAAGTGCTCTGTTTTGGACTATGACATGCAGAGAACTACTTTGAATTAGAATTGCTTTGCCATTAGCCATTTCAAGTACTATTTGTGTGGCCAACCTTTCACCATACACCCGGACCATACACGCTGCAGTATCTGAGTGAATTGCTAGTGTCTATCAATCCGCCACGCCTACTTCGATCAAAGAATGCAGGCTGCTTGTCAGTACTGCGTATTATTAAAACCACAGCAGAGGGCAGACCTTTTTCTTACAAAGCCCCAAAGTTATGAAATAGTCTTCCTATTAATGTTTTTGACTCAGACACAGTCTCAGTGTTTAAGTCTAGGCTAAAAACCTATTTATTTAGCGCAGCATTTTTGTAAATAGATCAGTCTTAAGTAAAGGAGCAGATCTGGGGGAATCATGGACGTACAGTATTCTGGTGAACTGGTATGTTTAGATGCTGTCTTCCCCACTCTCATTGATCACTCAGGTTTTTTGACGGTGAGGTGATTGGTTGCTTTACATCTCAGGGAGCCTTCATGTCTGTGTTTCCTTCTGGCTCTCCCTTTTAGTTATGCTTTTATAGTTAGTCCTGCCGGAGTCCCTGCTTGCACTTTGCACTAAATATACAGTCACCTTATACATGTTTGACTGTGACCATACCTAACTGCCATCTCTCTTTATCTTCTGCTCTCTCCTCTCTCTCTCTCTCTCCCTCTCTCTCTCTCTCCCTCTCTCCCTTTCCCTCTCCCTGTCTCTCTGTCGAGCTATACATGTCGCTCCTGAGTTGCCAGTAATCCAGACCCCTCTGCCCTCTGGACCTGCCTAACCTGTCCTGGAGTCCTGCTTCTGGTTGGAGATCTCGTCGCGTGGATGCCCCATGTGGTCTGCCTGGGATGCGTGTGGTGGCTGGGGATGGTTTCCACGAAGACTGTCCTGTCCTCGACTGATGCAGACAGCTGTTCTCTGGGGACCTGTGACTTCAGTCATTTGATAGCTCAGGACTGGAATTTCCTACAGTCTACCTCCAGGAACAAACTTGACTCCATTTAATTTACACACATCTCCTGTTATACTGAACTTCCAGTCTTACACATTATTATGCTGATCAATCCCTGCTGTCCGTTTTCACCCAAATGAGGATGGGTTCCCTGTTGAGTCTGGTTCCTCTCAAGGTTTCTTCCTATTACCATCTCAGGAAGTTTTTCCTTGCCACCATCGCCCTCGGCTTGCTCATCAGGGACAATCTTATCATTTTGATTCATACACATTCACATTTCATACAAACTTAATTCTTTTGATTGTGTAAAACTGCTTTGCGACAATGTCAGTTGTTAAAAGCGCTATACAAATAAAATTGAATTGAATTGAATTGAACCACTCCCCGTGCTTGGTGGGTTTCCTCCGGGTACTCCAGTTTCCTCCCACAGTCCAAAGACATGTAGGGTAGGTTAATTGGTGTTCCTAAATTGCCCGTAGTGTGTGAATATGTGTGTGTGCCCTGCGATGCTGGCACCCTGTCCAGGGTGTACCCTACCATTTGCAAGTCTCCTGGGATAGGCTCCAGGCCCCCGTGACCCTGAATACAGGATTAAGCGGTATAGATAGTGAGTGAGTGAGTGAATTGAACCATGCCTCTCTACAGTGGCTTATGAAGTTCCGGAAACCTGAGGGACAGTTAGCCCGTTAGGTGGAGGAATTACAGTGCTACGAATTCACCATCACTCATCATGCAGGAGAGCAGCATGATAATACAGAGGCACTCTCCCAACGGCCTTGTAGCATAGAGGGGTGCTGATATTGCGACAGGAGGGAGGCCCGAGGACACGAGCTGGAGCTCAGGGCAGATCTGGAAGGCTGGGCAGAATGCGGAGCTGTCCCATAGGAATGTAGAGAGCTCTGGGTAATAAACACTATGGACTGGGTGGCAGAACAGGCAAAGGACTTGACATGCATGACATATGACATACAGTCTGTGATACTGTGGCAAGAAGTGGCGGCTCTATCATTAGAGACAAAAAGGTTCTGGGCCAAGTTTGAACTGCCATTGCAAGATAGTGTCCTTCAACAAGCCTGGGTGGAGCCAGCGACTGGGGAAAAGAGGGGGCAGGTTGTGGTGCCCAAGCAGAGGCAAAGGTAAGTTCTCAAAGCCATGCATGGTTCTGCAGGTTCTGGTCACTTTGGGGTTACAAAAACACTGCGCCGCTTGAGGCAAACCTTCTACTCGGGGCGCATGAGAAGAGATGAGGAGGACTTTTGTAGGGCATGTAAAGGGCCTCATGGACAATCAAGGGCCCTGCTTCAGCAGGTTTTAGTGGGGGAACCCTTGCAGCGAGTCAGCATTGTGTTAGGTCCATTCCCACGTATAGCTCGTGGTAATCGGTTCATAGTCACTGCCATGGACTATTTCACTAAATGGCTTGAGGCCTATGAACTGCCAGACCAGGAGGCCAAGACTGATGTTAATGCCCTCATTTTGGGAATGTTTAGCCGTCTGGAACTCCCGGAGGCCATCCATAGTGACACATTCTCAACCATGTGTGAACAACTGGGAATCATCAAGACCCGCACAACCCCCCTTCATCCACAGAGCGATGGCTTGGTTGAAAGATTTAACCATACTCTAGCTGCGCAGTTATCTATTATTAAATCAAAACAGCAGCTGGACTGGGACTTGCACTTACCCTTGGTTATCATGTCCTGCCGCTCTGCAGTTCAGGACTCCTTATGTTGGGCAGGGAGTTAAGGACATCTGAACAGCTTGCCTTTGGGCATCCCTCGGATGCACCAGCTACGCCTGCTGGTCCGGAAAATGCCAGACGTCTCCAAGACTGCTTGGACACCACATACACATACGTCCAGAGTCAACTGCAGAATGCAGGAGTCAGACAAAAGAGTAATTATGACCTTTGTGCCAAAGAAAGGGATTTTTTAGCTGGGGAGTCAGTTTGGGTCTATGCCCCAACCCCGAAGAAGGGGCGATGCCCTAAGTTGGACAGATGAGGAGAATTTTTAATTAGTTAAGTCCGTTCCAAGTTAGAGAGGCAGGATATAGTTCTGATTCTGTTCGTTTTTGTTTGGAGTGACTGTGGCCGACAACCGTCAATTTAATAAAGACTCTATTGTCATTCTCGTGGTGTGGTTTCTCTAGCGATTAGCACTACATTATTCACAAAAATGCTTGGCTAAATAAATAGGCTTTTAGCCTACACTTAAACACTGAGACTGTGTCTGAGTACCGAACATTAATTAGAAGGCTATTCTATTCCAACTTTGGGGCTTTGTAAGAAAAAGCTCCATCCCCTGCTGTAATTTTCATAATACGCGGTACTGACAAGCAGCCTGCATGCTTTGATTGAAGTAGGCGTGGCGGATCGTACAACACTAGCAGTTCACTCAGGTACTGCGCTGCAAGACCATTTAGTGCTTTATACATCAGTAGTATTTTAAAATCAATGTGAGATTTCGCTGGAAGCCAGTGCAATGTCAAACTTTTTACAATTGTGAATACCTAAGAAGTTTGTCAAAAACCATCCCTTTATTAATGTTTATCATGTTGCTGCTGTTAAATCCTGATCCCTTATCTCTACCTATTTGTGTAGATGAGATTGATTCTTCTGCTTCTGGGGTTTGTGTGGGTGTGTGAATGTTACCCCAATGGTCAAGTTTCATCCAGTTGTGATAACTTGACTCCTTCTCATGGAAGCTCAACTCAGACTAGTACACCTCCGTACACTGTTACAGTGGACACCAGCAGCTATAAACAAGGAGACACCATCACAGGTAAGACATGATACTTTAGAGTCACTTGGCTTACCCTGTGGTCACACAATCAAGAATTACATCTGAAGTGGAAAATTTTCTTGATGAATGAATTCAAATGAATCCATGTCTTTAATGACTCCTTAGACCAATCCTACAGCACATTTGGTCTGATGGTTCTTTAAAATGAATGGAGATATATTTGACAAAGAATAAAGCTTGTAAGGAAGTAGCAAAGCTCTGGTGAGTTCATGTAGTACATTTAGCTAGGACAGCAAAGCTACTTCAAAGCCCTTCTAGTAACATATACACTGATGCCATAGTTTTATGACCACCTACCTAATATTCAGCAGGTCCCCCTTTTTCCACCAAAAGAAAAAAAAGATGTATACAGTCGTGAAGCCATCGCAATTTGGCCATTGTCAGCCAAATCCATACATTTGCCTGTATTCTTTTTTTCAACTGCTTACAACACATCAACATCAGGGAAAAAAATGTTCACTTACTGCCTAATATATTTCACCCACTTCCAGGTGCCTTTGTAACTAGATACTGTAACTGTAGTTACTGTGACAAGCGTCAAATTGCGATGTCTAGATGACTGAGTCAGAGCAACTCCAAAAGCAGATCTTATGGAATGTCGCGGTCTGCTGGGGTCAGAACCTATTAAAAATCATTCAAGGAAGGAAACTATTGAACTGGTGACAGCGACATGGACAGCCAAGACTCACTTATGCGCGTGGGGATCTTGTATTCAGAGCCAATAGAAGACCTACTGTAGGTTAAATTGCTGAAGTTTAATGCTGGTTCTGACAGGAAGGTGTCAGAACACATATCACCACCCTTTTGTTAGACAAAGCGGGACCTAGTGTATGAGGTGGTTGGTCATAAAGTTATGGTGAATCAGTGAACATCAAGCAAAAAATTACCGTAATTTGAATTTGTTAGTTTTTGAAGATGTAAAGAATAGTAATACTAATATTTCTCATAAAAAAGTGGGTGACCACATGCACAAGCAACAGAAGTTTCACTACACATCCATAAAAATCCACCATCCATTACTGTAATACACACCGTAAAACCTCTGGTGTCTAAGACCTTCATTACAGTTTGATTCAATGGTCTTCTTATGTTTGTGTAAATTTCAAATCTCTACAACTTTTTAATTATTTTTTGAAGGACAAACTGGTCTTTCATCAATTCATGGAATTTATGTTCATATATTAAAATCACTCTTAAATGACTATCAAAGTACACAAAGTGCTATTTACAACTCAAGCAGAAAAACAGTGAAAATGCAGAATAAACAAAACCTGCAGATTGTTTTGAACACAAAACTGAGCGCATGACAGTCTAAGAACATGTCAATAACACCCCTGTTTCATCTACTATTTGATCTGAGTAAGCAGGCTAAAATGTCACCGTTGACCACACTAGGCATCTAATAATATTTTAGTCAGATAAATTCAGTATTTCTAAAAGCAAAACCAAAGTTGAGTCCAGCTGTTTCCCTCAGTCTGAATATGTATCTTGTTTATCTTGTTTATGTTTTTTGACTCTTGCTATTTTATGTATATTTGTCCTACCTCTCACTTAAAAAAAAAAAAATCTTTTTTTTATTCTCACTAGTTAAGAATGTACTTGTTTGGGTCAAAAAACACCTAGTGGTTAATGCAAACTGGCTACAAACCATACAAGCTCAGCATGGGGAGTTTATAACTCGGACACACAGGAAAGTTGAATAAAAAGCTTCTGATTAATTATTCATAAATAGGCTAGTCATTTAAGCATCAGCCTCTGTGTTGATGTATTCCAAAAGAATTAATGAACAATTGGGTCATTGGTAGACTAAGACATGCTTCATATGAATAAGGTATTTAATTAATGATATAGGACGGTGCCCAGCCCTGTAGCTAAGCTCATGTTACAAAAGAGGAGTGCCATTGTTTCTAAAGAATACAAAGACCAACAAGAAAACATATAAAACAAGAATCAAGAAAACAAAAGAACCCACAATGTAAAAACTCCAGACTTTACTCAGACTTTACTCAGTTGGTTAAAACAAATAATTGCAGCTATGAGACTAATATAGCTAGCAAGTAACAAATACATAAATCCTTCAGTTGATCATTGGTGAAGGTGTTTGGTGTCATTCCAAACCAATAAGGTAGGAGGATGTGGCATACCATCTGATGGGCATTTGATATTTAAATACATTAAAAGAGTTTGTTGTAATTAAGCCAAGTGTTGGTTTAGAAGAATTCTGACTGAAGTAGTTTGCAATTAAACTAGCAAACTCACCATTATGACTGTCTTTGCAGTGACTCTGAGTGCCACCTCCGGGAGTTTTAAAGGGTTTATCCTGGAAGCGAGGCAGGTAGGAGGGAACACCGCCATTGGTTCCTTCAGTCTGGTGGGCACCAACTCCCAGCTCCTGACCTGCTTTGGAGTGTCTGTAAGTTTCCTTCATTAGATTATTTCACACAATCTGCACCCTGATTTAATCAGACAAATAAGTTTTGATGAAAGGAAGATAAAAGGATATTCATTTTTTTGGTTGGCCTTCAGAACTCTGCAGTTTCCCAAACAACCTCCGCATTAAAAACACAACTCCAAAGTAAATGGAAAGCACCGACATCTGGCAACCTCGGCAACATTGAATTCAAGTAAGAATGCAGGCACCGTGCATGCACCTCCATTTACATTCTCATGTCTAAACAAGACATTAGAAATAATACCTGCTTTTCTAGTATAGAAAACTGTTTTATTTCTCTTAATGCACAGCTGTTTCCCAGCTGTTGTAATTTTGCCTGTTTACATTTATATTTAATATTGTGGAAAGTCTAACAAAGATACTTTCTGTTTTCACTTATGTTATAGTAGTTATAAGCAGTCATTCCCTCAGCAGGCGTTCTACTTTTCTTTTAAAATTGATGAGATCAATTGAGAAAAAACACAGATGTAAATTTTACCAAAAAACTGCAAACTTCTTGAAAGTGGTCTTCTGTGCTGAAGATGACAGAAAACCTTAAGTTACACCTTTAACCCTGATTGTATACAGTACTGACAATTGAGACCAAAAAAAAAAAAAAATCCAATAAAATCAATAAATACATGTCGAATAAATACATCTTCACAATATCAGTTAAATAAAATGTTCATGTCCACCATCCAGGATCAACGACACAAATCCCTGTGAATAAATTGTTACATACAATTACTATAGAAACTTGAGTGTTTCAGAATTCACTTCTGTCAGAACTGCTATAGAAAATGAAGCATTGTCTGACCAATCTAGCATCAAACAGTGCTATGTTTAATATATTCTTAACAACAGTGTTGGGGGACGTTACTTTTTAAAGTAACTAATTACATTACAAAATTACAGTCATTAAAATGTAATCCGTTACATTACTGCGTTCTTTTCTGATAAAAGTAACTAGTTCGAGTAACTTTTCCATTGTAGAAAATGAAAACTCCTTTGTGCTTCCTCATGCATGTTGTTTTAGTCAAGACCTTTTATAATTATTCTTTATAAATAATATAATAATAATTTATAATTATTAGTGAAGTTTGGCCCATAATCTGTTAACTACTAATACCCCTATCTCACCTACGCGGTTTCGTGGGGTGGCCGTAAGTACAGTTCATCATGATTCACCACGAGTTTCAGGGCTGTGATTAGGTTTCCATCTTTCCACGCGGAAGCTCGCGGACCTTGCGGAACTTGACCAAACGCCGGGCGGTCACTCTCGGCGGCTCACGGTGCCTAACACCGCTTCTCGCGAGTCAAAGCGCATAGGTGAGATAGTGGTATAACAGCAGGAATAACAGAGGGGGGCGGGTTATCGGGGCGGAGCTTGTAGGATCACTGTCTGGCTCACAGATTACATAAATTGTGTCAATAATGGATTACATTTTTGAAAATATAACTAAATAACTGAGTACATTAATGGTGGACTTAACGCATTAGATTACGCGTTACATCAAAAAAATAATCCAAGTACTCTAATGTGTTACTTTGTAATGCGTTACACCTAACACTGCTTAACAAACAGTAAGTTACAACAGCCTTTTAAACTCTTTTAAACCTGCCTTTTCTGTAATTCCCTGCAAACGGTTTCATTCACAGAGCTACCTTTGTCCGTGATACACTCACCTTTTGGGTGGGAGTGAAGAGCCCACAGATCACCTACAGCGGCACATCGGTGAGACTTAAGTCTTTACTGTAAAACACGAATAAAAGCACTTAATGTGGTGGCCAAAAGAATTGCGACAATAGTGAAATTTTATGTTTTAATGACATTTAAAAAATGTTTAAATAATGAGAATCAAGTTAGGGCAAATAATTTGTTATTTTATGCAATGAAATTACTCTACAACAATCAGTATTTAGCAAGAAGCCTTTTATTCTTTAAAACCTGCTGGATCTGGTTGGGCATCATAAAAACGTATGCAGTACTCTGTGGTCACTCGTTCAATCCATGCCTGCTTCATCGCATCCTGGATTTCATGTACAGAAATTCGGTACAGTAATCTATAGTTCATTAAAGAATTATTTAGTTTCCATCCACTAACTAAACCAGCTGATTCTGATTAACTGTTCAGCAAAAGAGGCAAGAACTAATGAGTGACAGCTTCTGTTTTGTGCACAGGGAGAACAGCAACACACGGCATACAATGTACTGTCTTAATACTTTTGGTCACCACTTTAGATAAAGGCTTATTTAGGTTCTTTGGAGAGTAAATGGTTTTTACTTGTTTGTTTAATCAAAGTTCCGTATGTTATTATTTCAAGGGAAAATTCTGATTAGATACAAACACTTGATTGATTAGGAAGACAGACAGCAACAGACAACAGACAAAGAAGGCTCTGACACAGACCCCCCCCCCCCCCAAAAAAAAAAGCCCATAAAGCACACTGGCAAAGAAATAGATACTGTACAGAAAGATAAAGCAACAAACAGGCATAACTACAGACAGACAGGACAACACAGACAGAAATGCAGAAAGAAACCTATAGATGAAAAAGTCAGACAGACCCACAGCAAAATAAAACAGACAGTGAGAAATCTGTTAAAAAGTAGACAGAGATACAGACAGTAATACGGACAGGAGATACATGCAGACTGCATGTGATATAAACACAGAAACAGACATGATTGTTTCTTGTCATTATGATGCTTTTGGATTGTTGTTCTTAAAGACTGGTGCCGCCTCCACCACCTCTACCCCATCCTCCACCTCCAACACCTCCAACACCTCCTCCACCTCCTCCAGCATCTCCAGCATCTCCAGCATCTCCAGCATCTCCAGCTCAGACTGTGGGATCAGTAAGACGTGCGTGAGCCAACCGTATGACTGCGACCCTTCCACAGACTCCAACTGCTTCTTCATGGCTGCCACGCCCTTGTCCTCAGGGTCAGGGTTCATGTTCGAGGTCTCCGGCCCTGCGGACGGCTACGTCTCCTTCGGCTTCTCAGAGGATGTAGAAATGGTGTGGATTGGATTTATCTCTCTGAGCTTAATGTTATGTTACACTTTAGACATACTGCAGTAATAAAGTACTTTCTTATAAACAAAACGGATTTTTAACAGAGACAGATGTAGAGTAAAGACAGATGTAAATGACACAGAACCATCCAGGACTGTAACAGTTACTTCATATATGCTGAGAGAGGAAAAGAAAAAGTAGAATAAAAAAAAAATACAAATAAAAAAAAATTATTTGAATAAAATTCAGATGATTATTACATTGTGATTACATTTTACATCCTAACTGAATACTGAATTCTGCCATGCTGACAAAATGTGTGTGTGTGTGTGTGTGTGTGTGTGTGTGTGTGTGTGTGTGTGTGTGTGTGTGTGTGTGTGTGTGTGTGTGTTTGGTAAAGGGCAATGACGACGTCTACATTTGTGGGAAGGACAAAAATGGTGTGGTCCAGTTACAGCACGCATTCACAACAGGAACTACAGCACCAACCATCATCGCCCTGGTACACTCTCTCTTTCTCACTCATTCACACACACACACACACACACACACACACACACACACACACACACACACACACACAGACAAGAGAAAGTAAGTGTGTGTGGTTGTGCGTGTTGCAGGGGAATACAACAGTGCTCGGTACATCACAGATTAACGGTGTGATCAGCTGCACCTTCACATCTTTGAACGCCATCAGCACCACCAGGAGCTCCACCCTGTCCAACAGCTACTACATCTTCCTCGCCAGTGGCGCCACCATCAATGGTATGCACACACACACACACACACACACACACACACACACACACACACACACACAGAGTTAGTACCCAGGCTGGAATTTCTTTGATAGTTGCTCCTGTATAAACACACCTCATGGAAAAATATTATGATGATTGTTACTGAAACACTTTCCAAGAGCAACGAAGAAAACACTATGTATGTGTGGATTATTTAAAAAAAAAATCTGTTCCTTATTCATTATATATTGCATTAAATGTTCTTTTTTTTTTAAAGATTTTTCCTTTTCATGGTGAATTTACGGAAAACAAAAAGACAACCTAAGCAACCAAACAAACAATTACTAAATTACACTGAAAAAAGAAAAACAAAAAGGGATTTTCCCGCAGTGTATGTGTGTGTAGAAACATTATTAAATATACTGTACATAAGAATTATATCATTTTACATTAAAATTATAGTACTCCTCATTTACACACACACACACAAAAACATAGTCATATGTAAAAATTTAGGCAGCCTTTGATAAATAACAGATTTTGGTGATTTTCTAATTGAAAAGATGTTAAAAAGGAAAAAGATGGAAAAATGCTAAATATTTTCAGCGAACATTGATGCATAGTTCCTTCGTATGCCATAAATTGAACAAAAATAATAAATAAAACATTATTGTGGCACTGTGCAAAAGTTTGGGCACCCCATATAATCAGTACTTTGTAAAACCTCCTCTGGCGTATCACAGCTTGCAAAGGCTTTTTATAGCCGCTAAAAGCCTTTCAGTTCTTTTAATTTTCTCCCATTCTTCCTTGCAAAAGGCTTCTAGTTCTGTAATATTCTTTGGTCATCTTGCATGCACATCTCAATGTATTGTATGTTTATGATCCTGTTGTAGAAGCTCTTCTTTTCAGCTTCAGCTTTTTTACAGATGATGTGGTGTTTGCTTCCAGAATTTGCTGGTATTTAGTGGAATCCTTTCTTCCCTCCACCTGTGCAGTGTTTCCTGTGCCACTGGCTGCAACACAACCCCAAAGCATGATAGATCCACCAACATGCTTAATAGTTGTCCAGGTGTTCTGTTCATGAAATGCTGCTCCTTTTTTTCTCCAAACATGCCTTTGCTGATTGTGGACAAAGAGTTTTAGTTTAACTTCATCAGCACTTGTTTCCAAAACACATCAGGCTTCTGTAGATGTTCTGTTGCACTTCTGACATTGGGTTTTATGATGGGGACGCAGGTAAGGTTTTCTTCTGCTGACTATTCCACGAAGGTCTTGTGGAACGCTGCACCACCACTCCTGAGTCTGCTGAATCTTCCTGCAGGTTTTTTGCAGTCACATGAGGGTTTTGATTTGTTTTTCTGACCAGCATACGAGCAGTTCTCTTCTCTCCCAGAGTTTTCCTGGTCTTCCAGATCTCATCTTGACCTCCACAGTTCCCCTGAACTGCCATCTCTTAATTACATTTCTCACTGTGGAAACTGCAAGCTGACGACGCTTTATCTTCTTGTAGCTTCTCCTGCATTGTGGGCATCAATAACTTTCATTTTCAGAGTCTTACACAGCTGCTTAGAGGAACCCAGGGTTGTTGAGTGTCCGCAAGTGTGTGCACAAGGTTTGAAGAGTCAAAGTATTTGTAAAGCTTTGAAATTGGCATTTACTAATGACAGCTGTTGCCATGCATCAGATCTAACGAGCTGATTAAGGTCTGAAACCTTGTAAAAAGAATCTGAGACTCTGGAACAC
>JAAGKR010003350.1:0-23290 GCA_011419295.1 Clarias macrocephalus | reverse complement strand
TAATCAGTTACATTACATCGTTACTTTCTGATAAAGTAACTAGTTCGAGGACTTTTCCATTGCAGAAAATGAAAACTCCTTTGTGCTTCCTCATGCATGTTGTTTTAGTCAAGACCTTTATAATTATTCTACCATCATCACTCAGCCAAATTTGGCCCATAATCTGTTAACTACTAATACCCCTATCTCACCTGTGCGGTTTCGCGCGGTGGCCATGAGTACGGTTTATCATGATTCACCACGAGTTTTGGCGCTGTGATTAGGTTTCCATCTTTCCGCGCGTCTGTCCTCACATAGTCAAACCTTGAAAAACGAGCAAGTCTTGGTTTATAAGTACCGAGGATCATGTATCGCGCATGCGCTTCTTGTTTTGACGCTGAGCATCACATGATCACAACTGAGCGAATAAATTTTCTCTCTCTCGCACTGTGGAATTGTGGGTAATCGTCTCCCCGCTGGGTCTTAGAGCTCGTCTCTCACTCGTATAATCAACATCCGTGTACGCGTGTACTGTTTACTATAACACTGTGCGTAAGATGTATAAGATGTTACATAAAACATCTTTTATTTGGTTTGTATGTTTGTGTGTACATACCTCGTGTACTGTTTATCATAACACATGTGTGTGCGTTTGTGTAAAGCAAAAGCAAGTCTCATTAGAGAGGTGTAAGATCCATTTTCTCTCTCTGTATCAGCCGGCACTGCACTATGCGCGCGCATCATTGAACACCGTGCCTCTTCACACACACCCCTCCTCCCCTCGGCTTCACACACACACACACACACACACACACACACACACACACACACACACACACACTCTCTCTCTCTCTCTCTGCTCTACACAGAAACGATTCTTTTCAAAGGTAAAGTGCAGGTTAACTTGTTTTATTTTTAATTTACAGCATTGATTCCGCTAGTCTGTGCTCAGTCGAATGTCATTAGAGAGATTTCTTGTTTATTTTCCTGATAAAGCAGTGTTTCCGTTGTGTGTGTGTGTGTGTGTGTGTGTGTGTGTGTGTGTGTGTGTGTGTGTGTGTGTGTGTGTGTGTGAGAGAGAAACTCAAATAAGAGAGGAAGAAGGGTTACTGTGTAGGATGAGAAGAGGGAGAGGGGAGGGGCTCATTCCTCCTATCCTCTTACTTTAGCTACACACACAAACCCACAAATACACAGCGCCTGAGCGCACAAACGGAAAAAACTTATCTGTCAGGATTTATGTTTACTGTTAAAGTGCAGGTTAATTAATATTATTTTTACTTAATATTTTATATTCATTATTTTTATGTATTTATTTTTTGGGCTGTGGAATGAATAATTTTAGTTACATTATTTCTTATGGGAAAATATTATTTGGTTTACGAGTGTTTTGATATATGAACCTGCTTCCAGGACAAATTATGTTCGTAATCCAAGGTTCTACTGTATATATATTACACACTCCACATTACACATTACACACTATATACACTACACATTACACACTATATATTGCACACACACTACACATCACACACTACACACTACACATCACACACTACGTACTATACACTACACATTACACACTATATATTGCACACACACTACACATCACACACTACACACTACACATCACACTACACATTACACACTATATATTGCACACAATACACATTACACACTATATATTGCACACACACTACACATTACACACTACACACTACACATTGCACTCGATACACTACACATTACACACTATATATTGCACACACTCTACACATTACACACTTCACATCACACACTACACACTCCACATTACACACTATACACTACACATTACATACTATATATTGCACACACACACACTACACACTACACATTGCACACTATACACTACACATTACACACTATATATTGCACACACTCTACACATTATACACTTCACATCACACACTACACACTCCACATTACACACTATACACTACACATTACGCATTATATATTACATACTATACACTACGCACTATACCCTACACATTACACACTATATATATATAACTCACTACACATTACACACTACACATTACACACTACACATAGCACACTAAACATTGCACACTATATATTTCACACTACACACCACACACTATATATTACACACTACACATTACATACTATATATTACACAGTACACACTGTATATTACTCACTTCACACTACACATTACACACTGTATATTACACACTTCACACTACACATTACACACTATATATTATACTGTGCACTACATACAGTCATGTGTAATAGTTAGTGCCCTTTTATTTCTAGTATGTGTTTTTGTGTAAAAACATAATAAAATCACCTGATCGTTAGGCAACTATAACCTCAGATAAACAACATTTTTCGCTGCGTCATTATTCATTTTTAACAAAAATGAAGACAAAAGCCAAAGTATCATGTGGCAATACTAAGTAACCCCTGATTCAATAGCTTGTAGATCCACCTTTATCAACAATACCTTGAAGTAATGGGTATGACACACATTACACACTACGCACTATACAGTACACTACACATTACACGCTATATATTGTACACTACATACTACACATTACACATTACACACTACGAATTACACACTATATATTGCACAGACACTACACATCACACTGTTTGGTTTTGTGCAAACAAGGCCCTGGACATTATGGCCAAACACCTCCACTTTTCTCTCCTTTGTCCATATGACATTGTGAGGTCTTGTAGTTTGTTTAGATGCAGTTTCAATCATGCTTCCATGTTCTCCTTATACAGAAGAAGGTTCTCCTGGCACCCCTTCCAAGCAAAAACTCACTTGTTCAGTCTTTTTCTAATTGTTTATTTCAGGTCTGTAGGGTCTGAGATGTAGCTCTTGGGATTTTTGTATTTCTCTGAGCATTGCATGGTCTGACCTTGGGGTGAATGTGCTGGGAAGTTCACACCTGGGAAGACTGGCAAATGTGTTGAATGCTTTACATAATAAACCTTTTATAGAGGTCTGCACACCTGCTGATGATCAATTAGTCAGGGGCTGATTAGCAGAATTTGCCTGCAAGATACTGCACCATGGGAAAGACAAAAGAACTGCCAATGGACCTGCATAATAAGGTAGTTGAACTTTATAAAGCAGGAAAAAGATATAAAAAGATAACTCAACACTTGAAAATCAGAGTCAGTCCTTTTCAAACTCTGATTCAGAGGTGGATTCAGATTCTGTATAGTGATGCTAAGGTGAAGCCCCAGTTATTTGTTAAGGCTTCCCAGCCAATTGTTTCACCAAAGGTTTCATTTCTATATCCAGAATACAAAGGAAAAGTGAAGAACAAATAGCAAATGCCTTTTCTCTTTCTTTCTTTCTTTCTTTCTTTCTTTTTTTAAAAATTATAACCACAAAACATAAATACAACTAACCTGCCAATGTTTGCAATATTTGAAAAGAATATAAAAATCATCCAGTCAGTGTTAAAGATTCAATACACAAATCGAATGATTAAAACACACAATAAAGAAAATGTATAGAAGAGGGAAAGAAAATAAAGAGAGATGAAAAAAATCTAGATACAATAACAATAATAGAGTGTATAAGATAAATTGAGGTCTTTAATAAAGACTAAAATATTTTGTGTGCATTTTCCATCTTCATATATTATATAAGAAGTAAATGTAGTTCATTGTGAATTGCAATATTTATTTATGAATTTAACAACAAAAATCTCCAATATAATGATTCAGCCATATGATTCAGGCTTTGTTTGTCATTGGTCACATGACTCTCAGGGAACCGACACACACACCTCGAAGCAAGGCTTCATTTGAACACACCCCTTCTGCTTGATATAAGCTTCTAAGCTCCCGTGTCATAGTAACATCAATAGTTCTGTTGATTCTAAGCCACGGTCAAGTGGACCAAGAAAGAGATGCTCTTGGATGATCCAACATGACAAATGATCCAGAGCACAAGGCCAAGATGACCCTCCAAGTGCTACAGCAGAAAAAAATTAAGTCGCTGGAGAGGCAACCACAGTCTCATTACCTCAATATCATTGAGCCAGTTTGGGGAGATTTCAAACGTGCAACTGTGAAAGACGACCAAAAAAATTACAAGAACCGGAGGAATTTTGAATGGGCAGCTATACCACCTGAGAGAATAAAGGACCTTATGCACAATCATTACAAAAGACTGCATGCCATCATTGATGCTTAAGAGGCCAATACATAATATTAAGAACTAAAAGGTATGGAAACTTTGGATTTCATCATTTTGTGTTATGTTTGATTGTACCATTCTGTTGTGCCTGATATGAACTTGAGTCATATGAGAAATATAATATTTTTTTTACCTTCTCACCCATGTTTTCTTAAAATAAAAATGGTACACATCTTGCAAATTCTCCCAAGGTATGCAAACCTTTGAGCACAACTGTATACAACATGCTAAACACTAAGTGTTACAGTACATACTATACTGAGTATTATGTGCCACAAGATTAATATTACATACTACACAACACACAATGTATAGTACAAACTACACACAATACAATGTATGTACAATACACAATATTCACTCAACACGCTATATTACACCTTACACACTACAAGCCTAACAATACACACTATACACTATATAGTGTATTACAGAATAAATACACTAAATAATAGACTACTTTATGCATCTACACCATAAATGCTACAAAATACACATTTCACATTAAACATGTATTAAATATGTGTGTTTAGGGAGCTCATCCAGTCCTGGGCTGTCTGGTGATGATCCTCAGCCTTGCACAGCCAATAGCTACTATCTTTCGCTGCAAACCACAGGATGAAAGGTATGTGTGTGTGAGTGAGTTTGAGTTTTTAACACACTTTATTTTGAAACAAAACAGAAAAACTACTTTCCATTTTTACCCATATATGTATACGCACACACACACACACACACACACACACACACACACACACACACACACACACACACACACACACACACACACACACACAGCTGTGAGTTTCCATTATTTCTTATGGGACAATTTGGTTTGATTTACAAGTGTTTTGAAATACCGAACGAATTATGCTCGTAATCCAAGGTTCCACTGTACATACATACTGTATATACACATACACACATACATGCACACACAGAGACGAAATCAACATATATACAGTACATACACACGCATAGACGCATACAGACTCAAGCATACTAAGGGTGGTTAGGGTTACCCACACACTAACCCTAACCCGGCCTCCTCACTCTCCTGCAGCTCTCTGAGTCTGACTGCAAGTTTTTTGTTTATTTGTCAGTTCAATGGCGGGCGTCTCCTCTTGCTTTCTCCTCGGTTTGTTTGTACAGTTTTCTTTAGATGCCTGTGGCGGTGTGCTGGTCTGCAGCTGCTGTTTCGGTGGTCACTGTCAGCACCGAACATTGTAGCGGCATCAGGTTTTGCGCTCGCGCTGTGTACAGTAGTATCGTTGTTCATTTCAGCGCCAAGCAAGGTGTGTCTCAGTGATGCCGGTGTGTTCAGGACTGACCTGTTGGAGTTCAGGTGTGTCGCTGCACCGCAGGCATGGACTCCTCGATGCTCTTCCGCTGGCTGTCCTCACTCTGCTGCCTCTGTTTCCTGGCCATGTCGCCCCGCGAGCTCCCCGGCTGCACAGCTACATGTGGACAGCTCAGCCTTTTGTGACCATCATCCACGCACTCAAAACACCTCAGCAACTGTTTTCACCTAAAATTAACGTCAAGTGAAAACCATGAGGATCTGACGGCGGAAGGACAGGACGTGTCTGACGGTGGAGCTCTTACACCCGAGTGGGATAGCTCTCATGGGGCTTACGAACTTCCTGAATTGGGGTAGCTCTCTCATGATCGCCTCGTCCTTAATAAACGGGGGCATGTTGGAAATCACCACCTGCATTGCAGGGACAGACAGGGGGGGTAACTTGACACAGCTTTGTTCATCTGGGAGGCCGAGTAGATGTTCCCACACCCCACCTGCTCTCCCACAGCCAGTACCACCTCTTCAATCAGTACTCCAGCACTCCCGGCACACACCTGACGCCATGTCGGTGAGACAGAGTCTCCACACCAGCCTCAGGGGCCTCGCACACTCTCTCACACTATAAAGTTTAAATTTATATACCAAGAGAGAAAATAATGAAGAAAAAACGCAAAGTCTTTGAAAATTTGGCAGGATGCTAAACAGCCCTCCACACGTTCTCATGCTCAGAGAGAGAAAGAGAGAGAAAACAAGACAGACAGACAGACAGATACACAGCTGACATGTCACTCTGTTTCTTTTCCTCTACAGGAGATTTATCTTTAACTGGATTCATGTCCTCAATGCTTTAGCCATTAAAGGGTTAGCAGGTGAGAACTTCTACTCTCTCTCTCTCTCTCTCTCTCTCTCTCTCTCTCTCTCTCTCTCTCTTGTTTTCCTGTCTCCCCCCCACACATACCTTCCCTGCACACCGTGATAAAGCCATTAACATGTTCCTCTATCTCATGGACAGTGGCAGCGATCTTCACCGGCCTCATGTTGGTCGACAGCTCGCCATCTCAGTGGATGCCGAAGGTGATGGGAGGATTCGTGGCCTGGGAAGCGCTGCTCTTCCTCTGCCAAGATCTTTACCACAAATGCAGGGAAAAAGGTAAAAGATCCCAGACTTATGCTGGAATGCCGTAATTGTTCTTTATTGTATTTCTTAGTAAACGCAAGTTTCCAGTTACTTTCTCTCTCCTTTAACTCTAAACACATTATTATTATTATTATTATTATTATTATTATTATTATTATTATTATTACTGTTTTGCTGTTGATTTTTTACCTTTAAAAAGCCTGCCTATATAAAATTGTAAAATGTAAAAAATATATAAAATATATATATATATATATATATTTTTTTTTTTTATTTCATTAAATTAAACTGAATTCATCTTGGACAACATTGGAACAATGTAAAAGAAGCACAATGATAGTAAACATTTTTGACAGTGATTAGATTACAGGAAACAGGGAAAAAAATCAGCAGCACACAACAGTAAATAGTCAATATAAAGGATGTACAATAGATTTTATGTCACCACTCTTTGTTATTTTTCTTTAGTAAATGCACACGACTAGTAAAACGTGTGTGTTTCTGTTCCCTTTAATGTATAATGTGTCTGTTATTGTTTATAAACTTTCATTTATTGTAATAAAGAGAATTGCGTTTTATTTTATAAATAAATTATTCATAAACAATGTGTTTACTTTTTTTTCTTCAGATATGGATGACAGCGATGGTGGGGTGAGTATGACATCATTTTACCCCTGTTCACGTATGGTTTAAAGAGGATTCGCTCCATATGAAATGATTTTGCTTTATGTTATTGTTCATTATGTGATTTATCAGGTGGGTACAGAAGTGCTTCTGCTGATGCTGTTCTTCTTGGGAAACCTGGCGTTCCTGGTGGCTCTGCTTTCCGGAATTGGAAGAGCGTAATGATGAAATTCTTAACGTTTTTAAGCAGAAACTCAGGATTTCTGTGTTTTTACTCAGGTATATAAACATTCTTAAACACACTTGTTCTGATCTGTCAGTAATTTACTCAGAATCTGTTCCTATTTAACAAAAATATTTGCTTTATTAAAATCTTAATTTCATTTAATTCAATTCCTAGCTTTTATTTCCCCAACAAGACTCCATTATATTTTATTAACTCCTATTAGTGTTACTACTGAAGTTTGTGTTACAACATTCTACAACCTGTCATTGAATTTGTAACAGAAAAGAGTTTTATTCCACTTACACTACAGCAATGTGTCAACAAGCACAATTTCTTACTTCTGAACAATAATTTATTATTATTTGTTTTTTTATGTTCATGAAACAAGTAAATTCATGTTTTTACTTAACTCTAATCAGGCTTGGATCAGGAAAAAGTGTGTGTGTGTGTGTGTGTGTGTGTGTGTGTGTGTGTGTGTGTGTGTGTGTGTGTGTGTGTGTGTGTGTGTGTGTGTGTGTGTGTGTGTGTGTGTGTGAGAGAGAGAGAGAGAGAGAGAGAGAGAGAGAGAGAGAGAGAGAAAGATGATTTTTAAGTTTTTATATTCAGAAAGGACGATGGAAACATCTGAACTGATATCTTTATTTGTTTGTTTGTTCCTTTTTTCATTGTTTTCCTGTTGTTTTAGACAAAATACATCTAAATGTGGTTTATGCAATAGTACTATACTTCTGTAATGACCTCTACATCCGTATATATGTACATGTTTGATGTAATAATTGTATATGCATCCTGTTTACCTAGTAATTCTTATTATTGCTTTAATTTAAATATATTAAACCATTTGTAAAATCTGACCTTTAAAATGAGGACTCTGTGGTCTCTCTCTCTCTCTCTCTCTCTCTCTCTCTCTCTCTCTCAATTCAATTCACTTTTATTTATATAGAATTTTTAACAGTGGTCACTGTCAGCTCTCAGGACTAGGCTATGCCAAAACCTCGCCATCATCTTCACAGAGAAGCTCTGCCTTTGCCCGCCTGGATGATTTTATCTTTAATATTAGTTTCCATCACACTGAGGCAGCAGCATGTCTGAGAAGCCTGAGCCTTTCATTATGAAGTGTAATTTTTTCTTTTTTCTTTTTTCTGTTATACTGATAAGAAGAATGTTCTGAAAATGATGTGAATGACAGACACACAGACATTCCTATATACACTATGTAATGGTGCTGCAAATCTGAGAGAGGTTTTCATTTATCACTCTGGATACAAACATGGTTATTCCCAATTTTACGAAGATAAGCTATGAGCTTTATCTTTAATGGAATTTTACATATGATTGTGCCATGAAAAATTAAGTATATTATATGCAGTGTGAAAACACAAAATGTAAACAACAATAACAACATCAATAATAATAATAATAATAATAATAATAATAATAATAATAATAATAATAATAAGGATGATGATGATGAAATAAAATTGCACTGACACATCACTGATTAAACTGGTAATTGTGTAAAAAAAAATACAAAGAGAATTCAAAGGAAGAAATATATACAGTAAAGACCAAAAGTTTGGACACCCCTTCTCATTCAGCGAGTTTTCTTTCTTGTGTTCTTTCTTGTGTTCTTTAGCCCAAACGCGTCTCTTCTGCTTGTCGCCTGTCCTTAGCAGTGGTTTCCTAGCAGATCTTCTACCATGAAGGCCTGATTCACACAGTCTCCTCTTAACAGTTGTTCTAGAGACGTGTCTGCTGCTAGAACTCTGTGTGCCATTGACCTGCTCTCTGATCTGAGCTGCTGTTAACCTGCGATTTCTGAGGCTGGTGACTCGGATGAACTTATCCTCCGCAGCAGAGGCGACTCTCGGTCTTCCTTTCCTGGGCCGGTCCGCATGTGAGCCAGTTTCTTTGTAGCGCTCGATGGTTTTTGTGACTGCACTTGGGGACACTTTCAAAGTTTTCCCAAATTTTCAGACTCCATTTCTTAAAGTAATGATGCCACTCGTTTTTCTTCACTTAGCTGCTTTTTTCTTGCCATAATACAAATTTCTTTGAATGAAAAGGTGTGTCCAGACTTTTGGTCTGTACATTTGAAAAGTTTTATCTTTTTCGTTTGAGGAGAAGAGATACACCAAAGAGGAGGTATTTGGATGTTTTGATGCAGGACATGCAGGAGGTTAGATGGTCCACTAATGAGAGCAGCTGAAAGAATATGAAGTTTGCTTGTTTTACGCTTAAATGATGCTGAAGTGTATTAGTAAGGAAGTAACTAGCAAGTAAGTCTCGCTCACACATTCTCTATAGCGCTTATCCTGTACAGGGTTGTGGGAGGGATAGAACCTATCCCAGTGGAGTCGGGGCACCAGACGCGGTACACCATCAACAGAGTGCTAATCAATCCCAGGGCACGGCCTAACACACACACTCACTCACACACTACAGGCAATTCAGAAACACCAATTAGCTTAATCTGCTTGTCTATGGACTGTGGGAGAAAACCCAGGAAGCACGGGGAGAACATGCACAGAACCCTCGACCCCGGAGGTGCGCGGCCACAGTGCTAACCACCGGAACTGAAGGCTTAATATTAAGTTTATTTGTCATATGCACAAAATGTTAGTTACAATGAGTCAACTTACATACTGTATTTGTTTGAAGATAAAGCAGCATAGAAAAGAGTGGAAAGAGATTATTTACAAATAGTAAACCGTCACAGAGTTTGATTTGAGTTGATTAATATTTAATAAATGAGTGATTACTGAGTGAGATTGGATGTTGTTTTTATGTGTTTTGATTTGTTTTGCTAGAGTAGTTCTGGTGTACCTGTGCTCCGGTTTCCTCTCACAGTCCAAAGACATGTAGTTTAGGCTAATTGGTGTTCCCAAATTGTCCGTAGTGTGTGAATGAGTGAGCGTATGTGTGTGTGTCTGTGCCCTGCGATGGATTGGCACCCTGTCCAGGGTGAACCCAGCCATGTGCCCCAAGTCTCCTGGGATCGGCTCCAGGCCCCCTGTGACCCTGAATACAGGATTAAGTGCTATAGATGATGAGTGAGTGAGTGATATATCATTGAATGAGAGAGTTCTGACCAATGCACAGACAAAACAAGTAGTAGAACGCATGAATATCAGCCTTAACAACCAAAAACATTAAACAATAAAACCATGAAGGATTTTGGTTCCTCTTTTGCCACTGGAGCGGCTATGGCCCCTCAGGCATGGCTTCACATGACCTCAGGGATTGTATTGGTGTCTGGTACCAGTATGTAAGTGGGAGATCCTTTGGGTGCTGTGGGTTGGGGTGGAGCCTCAGACTTGTCTGTCTGGTAGCATGGTGCTCAATTGAATTGGGTTCCTGGGAGTTTGGAGCCCAGCTCAGTGCCCTTGGGCCCCTTGTGGGGTGAACTGTGGTGCACTGGGTGTTCTGGTGCCTTTCTATATGGCCAGCTTTTACTTTTCAGTGATTTTTGCTTCATTGGCTTTTCTGTTGGATCGGACTGTAAGGGCTGGCTTTTGGTCCAAACTGGCATGGGTGAGCCTGAAGTGCTAATCATTCTGTCACCAGTTTACTGGAATATAATTTATAACCAATGCTAATATGTTAATGTTATGTGATGTTAATGTTATGGCTGATCAATGTAAACATACACTATTGTCAGAGTTGCTTTTATAACAAACTAATTAGTAGCCTCAGAATCCAGCACTCAGAAACCTTGTGGTCTAAAATAAAAGAATATTTTAGTTAGTATTTAGACCTTGAAAAAGTGCGCACACATACAGGATATGTGCATGCGGTCTGAGGAAAATAATTTCCGCTTCTCACTGCAAGTTAAACCGCATAGGTGTGATAGCGGTATAACAGCAGGAATAACAGAGGGGGGCAGGTTATCGGGGGCGGGGCTTGTAGGACAGCTTTCACACACACACATACTAATGGGATCACTGCTGTCTGGCTCACGAATTACATTAATTGTCTTAATAACAGATTACATTTTTGAAAATATAATTAAATAACTGAGTACCTAAATGGCGAACCTAACGTGGTAGATTACTCGTTCTAACACGTTACTTTGTAACACCCAACACTGGTCATTTCCATTTCATTCCATTTCATTTCTGACTCCATTAGTCTAATTCAAATAATTGCCATTTGTTCATTGGCACAAAATACAAACAGATCAATTACCGCAATCATATTATTACTTCTGTGAATGGCATGGTGTTGACTGTATTTGCTTAAAATTATTCTTTAAAAATGGAAACCAATTGAATTCATGTTGAGCAAACCTCAAACTCTCTTTATGTTGGTGTAATTCTTGCTTGTTGTGGTGGGACACAGAGGGTTTAGAAAAAAAGAGAAATTTGCTAATGCCTATAATGATTACGCCACCCTGGAATTTCACCAGGGAATAAAGTTATCTTTGTTCGTTCTCAGTGAGGTGGCAGAGACAATATCAGTACAGTCCAATTTTAATGCTTAAATTAAGTCTTTATAACTTTTAATATTTTATTTTGCTATGGAGATCAGATTTTTTTTATTTATTACATATTTCAGCTAGCCAAAGAATATTTCTTGTAAAGGTAATTGATGTAGTTTGCTATAAATTCTTCCACCGTGAAGTGATTGTATAAAATATGACATCATGCAAAAAGAACCAGCCAATACAGCAACACTTGTACAGCAGGCATAAGCAGTGGCAAAGCAAAAACTCTGTTATTGGAAAGGGTGAAAATAGCATTCTAATGTCTCTGACATGTCTTTGCTTAGATTTTCTTTCCATACTTTTTCTTTTTTCATCTTCATTTTATCCTCTTTTTCTTTTTCGTCCTCTTCTTCTTGTCCCCCTCTGATGAGGATGTCTTAGAGGAGGAGTCAATTTGAAGACAAGGGTATTGCCTGGATGGAACCTGTGGCCTCTATTCTAAGTGCTGTTAAAATGAATACAAATATATACATAAGGCTTCCACCTAGCAGCACATGATAAAAGATAAAATGTTTAATTTAAAAAACTGTACTATCATTTGAATAGATGCTGTGTGATGGGAGACTTACCTGATGCCAGTTGTTCTTTTAGATAGTCTCTCTCCCGGGTCAGCTCATCAATCTTTTGCTTTTGACACTCTAATCTCAGCTTACACTGTTATGTTGAGACTGAGAGCGCGTGGTGTTAGCGCGCTGGGTGGTCGTACACAACCCTTATGCAGAGTGTCAGAGGAAAGGCTGTGTGTGAGCTGTGGGAGTGCTTGGTGCAAACTTTTCAGGAAAGTTTTCCCGTTCGAAGATAACGTGAGTTTGTTAATGAAACTAAATAAACTCGAACACAAATGTGAACAAAAATCCCCTGCTTCTCAAAGCAGGACCAATCCTTAACTTTCTTTTGTTTTTTATTTTTTACTTTTTCAATTTATCTTTTCTTTTCTCTTTTTCTTTTTTCTTTTTTAGTTTTCTTTCCTCTTTTTCTTTTCTCTTTTTCCTTTCTCTTTTTCTTTGTTTTCTTTTCTCTATTTTTTCTTTTTCTGTTTTAGTTTGTCCACAAGTTTACTGCTTTGTCGTGGGGGCTTATATTGACATGCATCGAGGTGTCATGCCTTGTTCTTAATTGCCATTATGGGAGCGTTGCCTAGTAACAGCATGAGAGGGTGGCTGTGGGTCTGTCTGACTGGAAAGCTGTGGAGCAGCTGACCGTGAGTTTGCCTGTTACAAAACCTGCAATGTTACAGTAGCCCCCCGCCCCCCTTCTGTGAATGGGGACATGCCCAGGGAAGAGTGCCATAGAGTGTTGTGGGACGAACTCCACCCAGATCCGATGGTCAGCCCAGGAGGAGGGGTTGGCATATGCCACACACCTAAGCTAGCGTTACAAGTCCTGGTTGACGGGAAGACCGTGAAAACGTACCACATTTTGTAATATTAGTTCTGCAGTTTCCTTCACTGATGGGAGTTTTGGCAAAGAGATAAACTCGCAGGGTTTGTAGAAGCGATCAACCACAACTAATATCACAGTGTTTCCCTTGGAGAGAGGCAATCCCATGACAAAATCTAGGGAAAGGCGGGACCATTATCGTGATGGTATGGGCAACGAGTGTAACAACCCATGAGGATATATGCAGGGCTCCTTATTTTTGTGGACATACGGGACAAGCTGTTACATACATCTTACATGCCCAAACATCTTTGACCTTGCCAGGCCACCACAGGCGATGGCGCAGGAACTCTAGGCTTCTGACAACCCCTGGATGTGCGGTGAAAGGCGATGTGTGACCCCAAGAAAGAGCTTGAGGTCAGACTGTGACCAGCATATATAATTTGCCTGGGGGCCACCACCTGGATATGGCTCTGGTCTACTGTCTTTGGGCCTGAAGGATCTCTCGTTCGATCGCCCAGGGCACTGGAGCTACAATCCGCGGGGGCGGTATTATGGGCACAGGGACTGGCTCCTCAGATAGGGGGTCCAATTGCCATGACAAGGTCTCGGGTTTCAGGTTCTTAAAGCCTGGCCTGTTCAACAAAGTATAGTCGAACCTGGCTTGCCGAGGGTTGAGGCGTTTAGCTGACTGGATGTACGCCAGGTTCTTATGATCTGTCCAAATGAGAACCTGGTGTTTGGCCCCCTCTAACCAGTGTCTCCATTCTTCTAAAGGCAATTTTATGGCCAGGAGTTCACGGCCCCCAATGCCATAATTTCACTCCGCCGGCATCAGGCGGTGCAAGAAATAGGCAGGGGTGTATTTTCTGGACTGATCCAGATCATTGGGAAAGAACTTTCCTAACCCCTATGTCAGATGCATCCACCTCCACTATGAATTCACCATCCGGATTGGGCAATTGTAGGACCTGTACAGTGGTGAACTTGGCCTTGATGGCACCAAAGGCACATTGAGCTTCAGTCATCCGTTTAGATCCCCTGTGGTCTTTCTTAGTGAGGGCACTGAGTGGAGCTGCCAAGCGACTGAATTTCATGACAAAACAACAGAAGAAGTTGGCAAACCCCAGAAAGCGCTGGACGGCACAAAGCAACGTAGGCTGTGGCCATTCTGCCACTGCATTTATCTTGGCTGGGTGCCCACAGAACACTACGAAGCCCAGTAAGGAGGTGGTGGTCATATGGAACTGGGACTTCTCCAGCTTCACGAACAAATTGTCCAGTCCCACCACGCCCAAAGTGGGTGTCTCAGCGACCATCTGTAATGCCATCTGGCTAGCTCATCCTTGAGCATTTTTAACAAACCCCTGCACATAGGCGGCAATGAGGGCTGAAGAGTTCCATCCTGCACTTGCTGCCTGGGTTTGGAACTCAATGGTGTAGACTGCTACTGAGTGGCTACCCTGGTGAATTTGGAGTAGTGGGGATATTACACCCCATGCCATATGTGGATGGTGAAAGGTTGTATCTATGCCATATGTGGATGGCATCTAAGGTTGTATTTTCAAAAAGGGAGCTCTGCTAAATTGCTGCAGCACGTTCCAGTGCTCACCGCATGAGCAAGGAGATCAAGGTGATTTTTGCTCGTTCTGTGGGGAACTGGGAGAGTTGCATCTCAAAAACCAGAGAGAACTGCAATACAAAGGTACTGTTCACAGGTTCACCTGCATCACACATTGTACCACTCAGGTTCACCTGGGGAGGTGGTAGACTCATCTCAGCCAGCAGACGAGGCGATTGCACCACTTGATTGAGCCAGGAGCTGACTCATGAGTCGATTCCCTAGGGGACGGAAACCGGGAGTACTATGCGCATTGAGCTGTAAGTGGATCTGCTCAATGCACTTCGATATCCCACGTATCTCAGAAAATAACAAGGTTAGTGCTTGTTCATGTTTGCCAATCATGCCCACTTGACCTGTTACTATCTCCTGCATCCTCCCAAAGTCTGCGGGCTCTTGGGGTGGTGCGGAAAGTTGTGACTAAGAGCGTGTGGTGTTAGCTCACTGGGTGATTGTACACAGAACCCTTATGCAGAGAGGAAAGGCTGTGTGTGTGAGCTGTGGGAGTGCTTGGTGCACTCTTTTCAGTAACGTGGGTTTGTTAATGAAATAAACTCAAACACAAATGTGAAAACAAATCCCCTGCTTCTCAAAGCAGGACTAATCCTTATCTTTCTTTTATCTTTTTACTTTTTCATTTTATCTTTTCTTTTCTCTTTTTTCAGTTTTCTTTTCTCTTTTTCTTCTCTTTTTCAGTTTTCTTTTCTCTTTTAATTTTTTTCTTATATCAGAGCACCGCTTCACAACCTGGTGCATCCTAAATGTCCGCACATCTACTGCTTTGTCTTGGGGGCTTATATAGACATGCGTCTAGGTGTCATGCATTGTTCTTAATTATGAAGCATTATAGGAGCATTGCCTAGTAACAGAATGAGAGGGTGGCCGCAGGTCTGCCTGACTGGAAACCCATGGAGCAGCTGACTGTGGGTTTGCCTGTCGCAAAATCCATGACGTTACATACACATCCCCAACTCATGGGATTTTCTTTTGTCTGCCAGCTGTGCAGTGGGGGCCATAGACACAACTAATTGAAAGTAATTGTACATTATTCAATGAATTAAAATGGTTCTATTATCTTTAATATTGTCTAACAAACCCTGTACAGTGCACAAAGAGAATAAAAATCATCGTTACACAAGTCGCCTGTTGACCTTTATCTTATGGTAGCTTTCTGTTACTATCACATATGTTAACGGATCGGTTTTGACCCGTGTCTTAAATCAGCCATAAAATTCCCTTAAAATAATTATTTATTATCAAATTTGTTTCTTATATTTTGGTTACCATGTGAGTCTTCGTTATCCATGAAAAGATTGGTTTTAATATTTTTGGTGTGGCCTCCTGGGCCTTACTTTTTGACAGAATACCTCTCGTTTTCAATAAAAAAAAAGTAAAATTAACCTTAAAAGAATTATATAAATAAATAAAAGGTTGTTATGTTACTTGACTTATTACTGAGGGGTATTAGGAACACATCTCTTAAATTAATTTCTATTGTTCTATTTCATTTTAATACTATTATCTATAGTAACATCTATGGTGTTAGGGATCAGTTTTGACCACATATACAATATATATTTATGCATTGTATATCATTACATATATTTATTCAGTATATTATGCACCTACACAAAAGCATTGTATGCAGATACATATAAGATGTTATAAAACACAACCACTGGACATCTCCTGGTCATTCGCTGGCAAGTGTAGGTGGCAGTCAACTTGTCCAGGTTGTCCACTACTCCTTTGTTTTTATTATAGTCCAGGATAATTATGGCTTTTTGTCACTTCCTGATGACACAGCTGCATCTTTGTGAAAAGTGTACACACATAGCACACTATGGTGGTGTCTGTAAAAGAAAATTTTGAAGAACGTTGTATTAAAACTCCAGTATGCGCTCTTTTGGTTTGATGTTAAATTTTGCCTTGCATTAGCTCAAGCTGTGGTGAGAGAAACTGACAGGGTTGATGTGACAACTCTTAAGATGCTTAGTTGGTGTTTAAAACCATAAAACCTTTCTAGCCATGCGAGGAAGATGGTGTTAGTACTAGCATGGATCCAAGTGTATTGTTTGTCAGATTCATGGAAAAATCTCCAGGTGTCGCTGAGCTGATGATTTTCTATTATTGATGAAAGATGTTTACGGTAGGGCTTATGAGGTTCTTTGTGGTTACAGTCCATGTTTGCAGTGGTTTAGTTAAAATCTCCACCCACAAATAAAACATCGTCAGAATTACAGGTTTCTAAAATCTTGCACAGCTTGTCAAAAAAAGTCAGTCTCTCTATAGGTAAAGTTGGCCAATATACACGTATGAAGATGAAAGTCTACTTTTCGAAATGTGCCCTAACTTTTAATAATCTACATTTGATCATTTCTTCCACTCTATAGGATATTGGGGTCAAATGTTTAGAGAATAGAACTGCCACTTCCCCATTAGTGGAGGTGTTCCATCCCACTCATATCCCCAGTCTGTCACATTTTTGTTGTCACTTTGTGTTTCTTGTAGATGAAGTACAGCTATTATTTTCTGGTTTAACATTCTGAAAAGTGCAGTGAATCTTTTTGCTGTGTCTTGCACCCTCCGCCCCCCAGCGTAATTATCAAAGGATAACACACAGCATTACAAAATCAGTTAGTCACATAGGAAAAAAAGGTCTAAAACAAATCATTTTTATTTAACACAAAGTTTAGCATGGTTGTGATTTTTCTTGCTCTGTAAATTTCTGATTTCTCAGTTTCTCTCATTGATTGCTTTAGTACCTCCAGTAGTCTTTTTGCATCTGTGAAATAGTCCAATATATTAACTTTTTTCCATTTTTTTGTTGTTTTCGGAAAGAAAATCAGTTCCTCTGAATTTTACTCTTTTCCCTTTGAAGCCAGCCAACAGTTTTTTAGCCATTCTTTCACCTTTTTGGATTGTTTTTTTGCTAAATGTCTGTTTACCTTTTTGCTGACGTTTTGAACAAAGCTTGTTCAATTTCCATGATCACCTTCCACCAGTAAATCTACGTCACTCAAGACACTTTCCTGTGTGTTGGACACTGAGTCAGTGAGATCAGTCTCCACAGTTGTGGTGTGTTGGTCGGGTTGTGTGTATAATGCGGTAACAGGAGAATTCACGGTACACACCATTTCGCTGCGTGTTTCTTGTGGGTGTTTGGACGTGATTTCACTGTCTTACGCTCTCAGTGCAGGAGACATTTTCATTGACCACCTCCTCAGAGTCTTTCTCAGATGTGCTGTTCTCGCTGGTTGGTTGTTCAGGTCTCTGTTTTTCTTGGCCTTCTCGCGTTGGTTCACTGTCTTCTCTGTTCTTCCTCACCGTTTCACCCTGACAAGCACATGTCAGGTGTCCCGTCTTTCCACATCCAAAACATTTTAATGCTTCAGTGGTGATAACATAATCAAACCCGTCGATTTTAAAGGTTAGGGTGCACTGTAGTTCCGTAGTGTTATTGTTTAGGATCATATCGGTGAATCTAAATGACATCACGTGTTTTAACAGGTCAGATTTGCTGCCGATTGAGATTTTTTTAATTGGGGATACTAGTTTTCCATGGCAAGAGAGTTCACTTGCTAGGATTTCATCTTTGATGAAGGGGGGACATTAGACAGGGTCACCTTTTTGGATGGCGTTGACAGAGGAAGTAAACGTTGCTTAGGAAGAGCACCACCCCGCTGTTCATTCTAGATGCAGCTAGAACATGCTCATGCCTGACCACTTTTCCCACGGCCAGCACTGCATGGATTTTAATCCCGTGCCGGCGTTTTAAGCTGTCAAAAGTTATGGAGCTCACGGGTGCCATGCTTTTCAGCAAACGCGCTAGAGCTTACGCTCCACGCTGAAACCTCAGACTCACAGAGGTTTGGTGAGCTCTCTGCATGATGTTAATTTAATTTGGAAAGTTCTTTCCTTTTTTGAAAAGCTAAGAAAAAGTAAATGAATTAACGTTTGAGAGAGACAGAGAGAGAGAGAGAGAGAGAAAGAGAGACAGAGAGAGAGACAGAGAGAGAGACAGAGAGAGAGCTCTATACCTATCCAAAGGCTCCAACCCTGGTTGTGTCCATATAAGGCTCCTTTGCTATAATGCTGAAAAAAACAAAGAAACAGAGAAGCACATTTTCTATTGAAGAAATGGGCTGAACCTGCTGTACCCACTTACTTTAAACAAACCTATGTGCCGAAGGAATCAGAGTAGCTGGAGAAGAAAATCATAGAAACACCCTGACACAACACACCAATTTTCAGGTTTACTGATTGCCTGAAAATCTTTCCTCCCTCACTCAGGTTTCCACCCAGATTTCAGCATATCTGGCAGCTTATCCTGTCTGGCGTCTCATCAGTTGAAGCTCAATCTGAGTAAAAACTGCTATTCTTCCCTGGTGATTCATCCCCCAGTCAAGACCTTGTGATCTCTCTGGACAACAGTCAGATCACTCCTTCAGTCACCGCCCGCAATCTTCGGGTAAATCTGGACTATCAACTGTCATTTTCCCCACATGTTGCTCTTATCGATTTTTTCTTTACAACATCAGAAGAATCCATCCTTTTTTTTTTCACAGGCCACTCAGGTGCTTGTTCAATCCCTTGTTATTTCAAGACTGGACAACTGCAACTCACTCCTGGCAAGTCTCCCACACCACGTCACTTCTCCGCTCCCTGCACTGGCTTCCTGTAGCTGCCTGCATCAAATTCAAACCCCTGATGCTTGCCCACAAAGCTAAAAATGGCCCAGCATCCACTCACCTCTCAGTTCTAATCACACCATGCACCTCATCACATTTCCTCCGATCCTCTGGCACTGCTCGCCTGGTCCCACAATCTCTCAGGGGATTGAGGAAAACAAGCCTCCAGACTCTTTTCTGTTCGGGCACCTAGGTGGTGGAATGAACTTCCTGTAGATGTCCATACAGCTGAGTCTTTTGCAATCTTTAAATGATGACTCAGGATGTATCTGTTTCTTCAGTATTTGAACTAATTAATTTAAAATGTCAAGTTAACAGTAAATTATCTAAGTTCTATAAAAAAAAGAGAGAGAACACACATTGTATGCATGTGCAAATGTGCAGACAAGTGCAACAAAATGATAACATGACACATTTCAATACTTCGTGGTGATGGGGTAATGAGTTGAGGTAGTGGGAGGAGAAACAGTAAACCTTCTTTGTAAGTAGCAGCAAAGATAGAAAATGGTTGTGTGCAGATAACAAGTAATGAATATTGTGCAAAAAGAGCAAATGACTCCAAAATCGTGCTCCCGGATTATTACCATCACTTCCGGCCAATTCAGTTCTCCCATCACACATTCCACAACATTCACAAATAACCCCGACTTTGGACTATCAATCCACTCACTTACACATCAGCCGTTTGTATATATTTTGTAAATATTATTATTATTATTATTATTATGGCGGCACAGTGGTGAAGTGGTTAGCACTGTCGCCTTGCACCTCCAGAGTCCAGGTTCGATTCCCGTCTCAGATGAAGAAGCTATGTCTCAACAGCATGCCCACTCTTCACTGACTACAGACCTGCACCCCTGCATTATCACACTGCACTGCATTGACCCAGGAGTCCAGTCGCGGCACCTAGGGGAAATATACAACAAAAAGTGATCCAGGTAACCTATAACATTCCTCCTTCTATTCCAACACACTCATTCAACCTGCTTATCTCCATGGATATGCCAGTTACATCCTCCTTTTGTGCTCGACCGCCCTTCCACTTGGAATTTCCATTGTTTGGAGTCTCCTCAGAGACATCTGATGTGCTCAGCTTTCAGGAGCAGTGTGATATCTACTTGGAGCTCAGACCACTCCCCAGCGCTGAGCTCATTGAAACCCTACACACAGTTCTGATAGGTCTTGCTCTGAGCTGCTTGAAGGTGGAGAAGGGCAATGGAAAGGACTGGGAGTCCTGGGAGTCCCAATACGTGTGCTAAATGGGTTTGTCACTGCCAAGGACTACCAAACCATTCTGGAGGACCATGTGCACTGAATGGTTCAAACATTGTATCCGTGTATCAGGATGATAATACACCAATACACACAGCAAGACACACAGCGTGGTTCCAAAAGTCACAATTTTGTTTGACGTAGCTTCCTGGCGTAGCTTCCTGTTTTTCGTATTCTTCCCGCGAAAGTTCCTCGTCTGTTTGTAACAGCGTTTTAGATTTTGTTTAGTTTTTTTTATAATTATATATTTTCCCGAATTTACTAAATAACAAACTTTTGCGCTTTTTGAGAGAACGCTCGTATCATCTGACCAACAACAAGCGAATCCATCAGCAAATAATCACAACTCTGGCACAAAGGTACGTTATTATGTCCACCATTCAGCTCGCTCAGTGTGTGGAGTGCAGGATGTTTAGACATTCTTCCTTCGTCATTAGTGATGACTTTATTTGTGATAGGTGTGTGTTAGTTAGCACCCTGACGGAGAAGATATTAGCATTAGAGGAGCGCATCCAGACTCTAGAGAGGGTTAGAGAGCGCGAGAGCAGCGTTATTACCGTAGCGGAAAGTCTGGGTGCCACAGGCGGAGATAATCATCCCCTGACTCCGGCAGTAGAGCCCTCACAGCGTGGCAAGTGGGTGACGACTCGGCGGCATACTCGTTCAGCCAAAGCTAACGCTAAGGCTATCCCACCGGAGCACACCTCTTCTGCGCTTCACGTGTCCAACAGGTTCGCTCTCCTCAGTGATGCACCCGCTGAGAAACCTCTTATAGGAGACTCCATACTGAGGCACGTAAAATTAGCCAGGCCTTTAGGGGCGCCAGCGGCAGTGGTCAGGTGTATCCCTGGAGCCAGAGCACCGAACATAGCAGGTAATCTTAGGGCTCTAGGTCAGCATAGGTTCTCCAAGATAGCGGTACATGCTGGAGCTAATGATATACGCCTTCGTCAGTCAGAGGTTAGCAAGAGTAACTTTACAGATGTGTTTAAAATAGCGAAGGCGATGTCCGAAGAAGTAGTTTGCTCTGGTCCCATCCCAATGAGACGTGGCGACATAGCTTACAGCAGGTTATGGTCGCTGAACCGCTGGATGTCCAGGTGGTGCTCCGAAAACAATGTGGGCTTCATAGACAACTGGAAGACCTTTGAGGGCAAAACTGGCCTGTTAGGGCGGGACGGTGTCCATCCCACTCGGGAAGGTGCTGCTCTCATTTCTTGTAGTATAGCACATAGTCTCAGAAGAGGCCGAGTTAATCTGTGACAATCCAGAGCCCAGGCCAGGGAGCAGACAGACAGGCTAAACCAACTAGCTGCATAGAGTCGTCACTCAGGATTCATCATATTGAGACTGTGTCTGTTCCCCGAGCTAAACATAAACATGAATTTAGAAAGACTCAGAAAGTCTGTTTTAGTAATCTAATTAACATAGATACCACAAACTCAGATCACACTGAATGCGCAGCCGCACCTCTGATCTGAAGCTGGGACTGTTAAATATTAGATCTCTCGCATCTAAAGCAGTTATTGTTAATGAAACTATCACAGATCAGGAGTTTGATATATTATGTTTAACAGAAACCTGGATTAAACAGGACGAGTATGTAGCTCCAAATGAAGCGAGTCCTCCTGGATACAGCTACATACACCAGCCTCGGCTAACTGGTAGAGGACGAGGAGTCACAGTTATTTATAACGATAATCTGTTCATCTCGAACCTAGTTGTTTCTGTAGATAAAGCGTTAATTGCTGGAGACTTTAATATTCATTTTGAGAATCCAGAAGACCCTCTGAGAACAGCATTCTTGTCCATACTGGACTCAGTAGGAGTAAATCAGTGTGTAGTAGGACCCACTCATAAAGCAGGTCACACTTTAGATTTAATATTATCCTTCGGATTAAGTATAGGAAATATAACCACAATTCCACAGTCTGAAGTTATCTCAGATCACTATCTTGTCTCGATTAAAGCGTGTCATAGTAATAATGTACACACAACACCGCGCTACCGCCTTAAACGTACATTTACATCAAATACCGCACAGAGCTTCATCAATAATCTTCCAGATTTATCAACTTTGATTTGGATCGCCATCTGACTTCACAGAACTTGAACAGGCGAATGAATATCTAGAGTCAGCACTTCGTTATAGCTTAGATAATGTAGCTCCATCTAATCATTTCCAAGGAAAATGATTAGAGATAAGAAACTCGCTCCTTGGTATAATGACCACACACGTGCTTTAAAACAAACCACTCGAAAATTCGAACGTAAATGGCGCCAAACTAAATTGTTAGTATTCAAAATAGCTTGGAAAGAGAAGCATCCTG
>JAAGKR010003349.1:0-75935 GCA_011419295.1 Clarias macrocephalus | reverse complement strand
TTACGTTCTGATCGGTGCTGATCGGTGCATAGGACAAGAACGATAAAATACAAGATGCAGAGAAATACTTGTCTAACAGCTGGTAAAATAATAAAGAAAAAGATATTAATAGACAGTTGTAGGTAATAATTTATATCGTCATATTCATTACTCGACAGAATGTTGTATCATTAGTTCTATGTTCATTTGAGAAGCTGGACTGAATCAATGAATTACAAACTTCAAGTAAAGAACATTACAAATAAGATTTTTGTCCTTTTTCTGTCAGAAACAAAGTGTTTAAAAATATGTTTTGTGTCAACTTCTTGAATCATCCACCTTATTATTTTTTTTAAATATTTCTTTTAATATCCATTTTTAATATTAACTATTGAACTTAACTCATTTACTTGACTTTCCAAGTCATTAAGAGACACCTAATGGAAGACAATCTTAACATTTAAAAAGCAGGAGCGATTTGGTGAGACCTGTTTTGGGAACATGGTTTTGGGAAGGAATGCGTGTGAGCTTTTATGTGAGATGTTTAATCTTAGTTATTAACACAAAGTCACACAAAATCACACACAATGTAGTGAAAGAATGTAATTTCATGTAGAGTCATTTATTAAGCCTTTAGGGATGAAACATGGTCACGAACACACAATGTTTCAGTTTCTAGTGTTGAACTTTAACCAACATCAAATCATTCAGATTAACTCAACTAATACTATAAATACAGTAGTAAAGTAAATGTAAAGTATGTCCATATAGTCCTTGGTGGATATATTTGTTGGCTATGGTGTGTTCTGGGAAATTTAGTCTTACTGACAGAACAAGATGACACACATCCTCACCGGCCACCAACAAAAGGTAATAAATAAATAAATGACTAATAATAATAATAATAATAATAATAATAATAATAAAACAAGAGCTTACTGGTATTCTACGGCATACCACTAGGACAGGTACCTGGTGGGCATGAAGTCTTGGCATATAACACGGTCAGAGAGGTCACTGGCCGGGATCCAGCACTGCTTGTCTAAATCATAACCTTTCCATTTAATGAGGTCTTTAAGTTACAAGAATTTGTCCTTCCATGTTAAAATACTACTTTTGACATATAAAGCATTAAATGGTCTCGCACTGCAGTATCTGAGTCAACTGCTGTTGTCTGACCATCTGCCACGCCTACTTCGATCAAAGGATGCAGGCTGCTTGTCAGTACCGCATATTATGAAAACAGCCGGGGTGTTTGCTCTCCCCCACGATCTCTTTCCCTCTCTGTGTCGAGCTACACATGTCGTTCCTGAGCTGCCATTGATCCAGACCCCCTCTGCCCTCTGGACCTGTCTGACTCATCCTGGTGCCCCGCTTCTGGTTGGACATCCCATCACATGGATGTCCCGTGTATCTCTTTTGGGATGCGTCCGATGTCTGGGGACGGTTTCACTCTACTATGAAGACGTTTCTGGCCTCGACTGATGTTGACAGCTGTTTCTCTGCAGACTTGGCTGCAGTCGCTCGATAGTTCAGGACTGGAATTTCCTACAAGTCTACCTGAGCCTCCAATAACTACCTGGACTCCATATTAAAGTCAATTAACATGTTAACAACTGTTATACTGAACTGCCTGCCACCTAACACACAGTATGAATGCAGAACAATTCCTGCTTTCTGTTTCACCCAGATGATGACGGGTTCCCTGTTGAGTCCGGTTCCTCTCAAGGTTCCGTCCTACTGCCATCTCAGGGAGTTTTTCCTTGCCACTGTCGCCGTCGGCTCGCTCATCAGGGACTATCTGACTTTCTGTCCATTTTTGGTTCATACACATTCACATTTCATACAAACTTAAATTATTCTTTTGATTGTGTAAAGCTGCTTTGCGACTATGACAATTGTTAAAAGCGCTATACAGATAAAACTGAATTGAATGTCAATATTGCTGTCATCAGATGGTAGAGGTACAGAAGGCGGTGTCACCTACATGACACTTCATTTACTGCAAACTAAAAACAGGTTAATTGTTTCTATGTTATTAAATCTAATATTATTATTAGTAGTATTAGTAGTAATAGATTAGTAACTGTACATGGTCGATGTTAAGATGTGTCTGCTACTGTACATTACAAAGTTATTGCAGTTTTATGGATAGACTGACCATGATGTCGTAAAGTAATGATGGACTGTTGCTTTTGTTTATTACATAGTAATCCGTATGTGTTATTTCATAGGTTTTATGTATTTAGTTTTGTTCTACAGAAGATCATAGAAAATCTAGTTAAAAGGTAAGTACAGATTTCTGACTGATACTGTTTGTTATGCAACAGACTGTACAAAAACTGAACTGAAAAGTAAAAGAATATCTACGTAATTTGTTAGAAACGTGTGAGGATGGGATGAACTCTGATATTACACACTAATAGTTTGTTCAACTGCGTTTGATCACTGAACACAAAGTGTTGTCTAACTCATGTGTGAGAAGGGTTCCTCATGCTTCCTCATGTGTCTTTCACAATTTGAGTCCTGGAATACTGTATGCGTGTGTCATCAGGGAAGAAAAACTCCATCGATGTGATAACCTGGTTATTTAGTACATTCAGATCATCAGCGGACTTCGTTTTATTGCCACATAGGGTCAATCTGGACTCATCAGACCACACAAAAGTCCAATCTTTCTGCTCCCGAGCAAACCGACCCCTTTTTTTCTGATTAGTGTCACTAACTAGTGGTTTTCACAGCTGTTTAGTCCCAATCCTGTACTGTAAGTTCTCATCATATTGTGTGTATGGAAATGCTTTTACTTTCATTATTAAAAATAACTATGGCTTTTACTGTTCATTTTTATGATGCAGCTTCACCAACGTTCATTCAAGTCATCAGTTCGCCCCTGTCCTTCCAGGTTTTAATAATGCTTTATACCCATTTGAGTAATTTCTTTTTTCCGCAGGACAATATTTTGACCATTTTGAAATGGCGACCAAAAACCCATGACTCTATAGGTTACTCCATAACACTAAAATATTATTTATTATTATTTAACATATGAAAAATCTTAAACCATCAACCCACTTACAAAAACATTAAGCTTGGGGAGGTCCAAAGTAGTCAAATTGTGCAGAAAAGACACAAAACGGTGTCTTACCCAGCAGAAACATGTTCATTTTGTAAAATCTATTAGCGTTCACCGTGTGGTAACATTCGTGAACTACTTGTGCCCAGTACCGCCAGGTGGCCACTGTTGAGCTCTTAAACCTTATCTGCTAAGAAAGGCCCTTAACCCTATCTGCTCCAGGGGGCGCTGTTTCCTGCTCTCTGACCCCAGCTTCCTACCTGGGATAGGTGGGGAAAAAAATCATGTCACTGTGCTTTAAGGTAAAGGTGTCAAATCATTAAGTCTTAACCTTAAACCTGGCCATTTCCTTAAACTAAACAGTAATGTTTGTGGACTTTACCACATAACATTTTGAGAATCTGGTAGACTGTCTGCGAACACTGTTTATGTCCAGTCTAGACTCAGTAAAGGTTACTCAGTGTGTGCAGTAGCAGGACCCACTCTTAATGTTGGTTATATGTAAAAAGTATTGACGCATATTACATAATCAAAGCAGAAATGATGCTAATGAGTTCACCTTTGTACAGTTAGCAGCCTTGGGCTCCAGCTCACTGAGAGTAACCAGCTCGCCCAGCAAACTGCTCTCCTGGTATCCTCCTTTAACTCCGTTCAGCTTAAAATAGGCCTGAGGTTTACTGAGGATGAGCTGGAGGTTGACGGCGAACCCTGCCATGTCGATCGCAAATGGTCGATGAGGATCAAACACGGTGCTCCAGCCGTACACTTTGCCCAGGGTGTTGATTTTAGGCGACTCGTAGCGCAGGCCACCTACAAAGGCGACAGGCCAGACAGAGACCTTCTGGGTCGAACGCATCTAAACAGTGATGGGAGAAAAAGACATGGATAATCAGGGGGTACGTTATAATTTTCTTTTCACTGAATAGAAATTAGCAAGATCGCTGAAGCAGATTTAATGTACAGACGAGAGTAAAATTTTCATCCTACTCATAGGATGAACTATCCAGCTAGCTCTTCTAGCTTAGGCACGATAACAAATCCCTCACCTCCTCAAACAGCTCCAGGCTGTATGTGTTGTCATCATCAGCAAAATACACAACCCCCTGATGCCGGGATCTGTGGCTAAGGTTTTCTCTGAGCCAGCGCAGCCCGAGGTTCCTCTGCACTGTTCCACGTGGTACACGGCTACCCCTCGCCTCCCTGCGCATCCGGTGAAAGCGGGGAGTCTCTACGTTCAAGTGCGTGTGATTGAGCCCGGAGCTCCTCAACAGTCTGGAGACGAGTGGGGTCCTGCGTGGAGAATCTTCCACCACAATCCAGTGCAGGTTACGGACGTGCAGGAGCGTGTTGGTGAGACGCGTGAGCTCGGCTTTCTGCACGGCTCGGGTGTAGGTCGGCGTGATGACGTGGATTGTGGGCAGCAGGTCGGACCACGGCGGAGGATGCCCGAACACACGTTCATGGGGGGTGCTTTTGCTCGTGACACATTTTTCTTTGGGATGATTATTTCGTATGTTGATGACCTCATGCCTGCCGTCTGTGAAAAATCAGCAGACCATAATATACTTCCCGAAATCAGAACCATGATATTTAACAGGTAAAGAATAAAACACAAGAGGGTGTGGTGTTACTGAAAAGTAATCAACGATGGTGTTGTGTGATGAAGCACATCCCAGAGTGTTTTATTCCACTTACAATTTGAAAAAGATTACAATTTTCAGCATTTAACTGAACTGTAGATCAGTTTTATGCATTTACAGATACATTATATGCTGTAAAGCATTATATAATCAGTTTATAAACCTCTGTTTACTTTTGTGTGAGACAGGCTGTGGTGTGACAGGCCCCTGATGCCACATGCTGATGAGTAAAGTCCATGGTAACACAATCAGCACTAGCGCAAGGACGTCTCGTCTCCTCGGCATGTCCAGGTCCTGCTCTTACGTCATGCCATCAGCTAATGATAAACATCATATGGTCATCGCCTGGATATGTTAAAAAATAAGGGGAAAAAAGTACATTTACATTTCTTAGCTATGTTACCTACTTTTGAAATATTAAACAGAGCACACAGTATTACGTTGAAATCTTTCTCTATATTATGAATACAGTATAACCATAAACTGCATAAGCACCCTTTGTGGCCCGAAGCAATCCCATCACTGACCAGTTCTTGTTAGTTTACCAGCTCTGTTGTGTTTTTATGCCGCAAAGTGATCATCAACGATCCACTCGGAAATTAGCACAAAGACGCAATATACCAAATTTTTTGTTCAGTTGGGGTTCCTAAGAAACGCTTGTTTGAAATGAACTCAAGTCCGTCAGAATTTTGACCAGAAGTACAGTAAGTGCTGTGGCACTGTGTGCTGACACTGTGGTAGCCATGTCGTTTAAAACTCCTAACATCATTTTGATAGATATTGAGGTGTTGAGGAATAGCTCGTGAACAGTTGGTTATAGAGACAAAAAACTTAGCTCAGCGAGAACACTTGGAATCACTTTGGACAACGTAGCTGAAAAATCTAAATGGGTGGCGCTAAATTGTCTGTATACAAAGAACTGCACAAACCCTCAGTGCTGTCACGTACATGATACGAAAACGTTTGGAAGCTCAACTGTGGGAGCTCTGACTCCGCCTAAACTCTGGTTAATCAATAAATGGGCCACATTTCTTGTGGTAACTGGTGGAGTCCAGTTAGCTAAACTGGTGCATAGCAAACAGGTAGTGGTTTGACACCTGCAATGCAGCTGTTACTCAGATCTTAAATATACATCGATTATGGCTTAAGATGGCAGAAACTCATGACTTGCAGAAAAAATCTCCCTCATACAGTTGTAATTGATGGGAAATGGAGATCAAAACCAGTTTCTGCACCAAGCTGCACGGTTTTTTTTTTTTTTTTTTTTTGCTAAAACATCGACGCCAGCCCCCAGTGGACATGAGAGGAAATGCGCTTTGGTACTTGTGCGTTGGCTCCATTTTTCAGAAACAGAGGTTGCCTCTCGGTTTTTACTAAGGAGTCAGAGGAAAATTGGACCATTTAGCTTAACATTTATGTGGGTGTAGAAAAATAGTTCAAATTGCACATATATTTGCACTAAGCAAAAAAAAAAAAGTCTTTATGAACAGAGATTCTTAAGCTTTTCTGTTTAAGTGGAGGAAAATAAATGCAGGCCCCCTATTCAATACACTATGCTGCACATGAACCAATGCACATTTAATGTTAGTTTAAAGAGGAGTACAAGCATATAAATGAAACCTCCTGAACATGACAAAAGGTATTTTCAAAGTATAAAATTAAAGTAATATAATATCAACTCACACATGTTAAGGAGGAAATGCTGGAGTAAGCAGTTTAGCTTTTCCATTGTATCTGTAACACACAATGCAGAGGAGTAACAGGTCAGTATTAGAGTCTAGCGCCAACTCATAGCTCAGGGTTCTCTGGTTCGATCCTGAGCTCGCCTTTCAACCTGTACTAAGTTTTCGATGTTCTCACCATGTAAACTTGGGTTTTTCCTCTAGGATTTCCAGTTTCCTCCCAATGCCAGTAATCAGATTACTGACTCGTAATTGTAGCTGTCCCTAGGTATGCATGTGTAGCTATGTCTTAGATAGCCTGCTGAAACCCTGACCAAGATAAAGCATTTAATTACTATAAAGGAACGAATACAAATTATTTCTGATAATGATTTCTAGATCTGTATCTAAGAAACGTTTAAAGAAAAGAAAAGAAAAAACAGCCATACTCACGCACCATGCGCACATCCTGTCCCTTTGCAGTGCTTTGTACGTCTGTCAGCTCGAGAGGGACTCCAGCTTGGCACAGAGACCGTTGCGGGGGAAGACGTGTGCGGTGCCAGCGCCTGCAGAGACGAGAAAAATCATCCCTCTGGAAGAATGTCCCCTCTCATCCGAGCAACAAAGGCACCGATTGTGGCCGCTGATGGAGACTGGCAAAGCGTAACAAAGAGAAGAAAATACAACCTAACTGGCTCGAGAGCTCCACAGTCAAGTGTTTGAAAATATGAGAGTGCGTTTTTGTCTTTCACATCACGTGGCCAGGAGAGAGAGCGGGGGCTTCTGGATGAGAGCTGTAACCATGATGAATATTCATGATGGCTTCAGTGGGGAGGATGTGAAGGACTACATCGGTACACAAACTGCACTTGGGATTGCGTGCTTTATTCATTTCAGCAATAAGGACACAGGCGGTCCCAAACACACACACACACACACACACACACACACACACACACACACACACACACACACACACACACACACACTGTAAATGAAAGAAATAAATAACGTCTAACCCACTTTCTAACAAAAGATACCGGCTAAGATAAATGATCACACGTTATTGATTGACACAGCCTGTAACACCATATTGAATATTCATGAGCGCTACAAAAGAAGAAGAAAAAAAAATAGGATTCTCCTTCAAACCAGAAACCTTAGTGTCTCAATTTCAGGCCTGTGCGTTTGGCATCAAATAACAAGATGTCATTGAGAAAGGAGCCATGTGCTATGAAGTTTTGTAATTACTCTCCATCTTTAGCATCTGGCAAGGATTACAGTGGCGCAACATAAATGAGGTTCAAATCATGTTTAAAGAATGAGTTAGTTTCAAGAAGATTAAAAGTTTTTTTTTTTTGTTTACAAGATTAATGGAAAAATAACATTTGAAAAATGTATTAATTGTGCTGTGTAGACTGTGGAAACTTTCAAACTTGCCTGCTGAATTGAGACAAGGCAGAGGATAGAATAGGAACAAACTGACTGGAGTTGCCCTGGAGTGATAAGGCGAAGACATCGGCCTCCTGAATGTGGAAACATCATGTACGGGGTGTGGATTATGTTATCAGTGAAGTTTGTGTATATAATGGAATGACTGAGAGAAAGAAATCACATTTCTCAATGCTCCAATTGTACGTTTTTTTTTTTAAATAAACCTTTATTACTTTGCTCTTATCCAGAGTCTTTATAGTGATTTCAGGATTTCCACCACACAAGCTAACCCCAAATACAGATCCTTCACATAAATACCACCACCTTTGCACAGAATTGTCTTGCGTCTGGCATCATTTTAACATCTTGTTCCTCTGGAAAATTAGTTTAATTAAACTTTTATTACTTCATTCTTCATGTGTGAGCCAACAACCAGAAAGACCTGAAGATTTCATTCTCTACCAAAAACAGCTCAAACTCAGACTGTTTTCCGAATGAAGTGATGACTAATGGCTGTTGCTATGGCAACTTAGGGACCAAATGTGGAAGCAGACATCTAGGTGATAGACAACTCTCCCTCTCCTTCTCTCCGCCTATCCCTTTGTCTCTCTCTCTCTCTCCCTCTTTCTCTCTGTCTCTATGCTTATGTAACCGTGACTGATGCGAGAACCCGTCTGTAGTCCAATATAAAGATCTCTGGCATGTTTACTCCCACGTGTTGGGTCGTGTCCCAATTCTGATCAAACATCCTCAGGCGCTAGTTTACAAGCCAAATCCAAATATCGATTTACCTGAACGTATTTCTGGGTGAAGCTTGGTCTTTTGATACAATACAATATGATACCATAATATCATATATTTTTTATATATTTGCATGCAGAGATTCAGATTTTTTTAAAAAAAACATGGTGGCAATAAATTTATCCAGGTTCAGACTTTCTGCTCATCTCCACTCTGCTTCTTTAATCTGCAAAACCAGGTCAGGTCACTGCTTCCTTTAAACTGAAGGTACAATGATAATGTTCCACCCTCAGACACATCAAAGAGTGCAGGCCTGCGAAACACACGGGCACAAACACAGCTGTCTGGTAGATGTTCTTCACAACCTACACATACACACAGTCATAATGCACTCTCTCTCTCTCTTGCTCTTTTTCTCTCTGTCATACACCTAAAATGATAAAAAAAAAAAAACATTCACTCATAGAAACATACTGTACACATACATGCAAATTCACACTCAAAGAATGTGCACTCACACTCACACAATCTTGTATAGTCTTTTATGCCAAAATGGACATTCCAACGCCTGTGACAATGCCAGGAATTCAGACCTGTCCACATATACATTAATTTATTCATTCAGCTTCTATACTGCTTATCCTGTATACGGGGGAAGGGGGGGGGGGTCTGAAACCTAACCTTAGGGTGACTTAGGGCATGAGGCGGGGTACATCTTTGACAGGATTCCAATCCATCACAGGGCACACACACACATAAACACACACAATGGTCAATTTGGGAACATCAATTAACCTAAACTGTATGACTTTGCACTGTAGGAGGAAACCGAAGTACCCAGAGGGAACCCACCAATCATGGGGAGTACAAGCAAATTATTAGCATTTTGCATTCTCTGAATCACATGCATGTATTTATGTTTAAATGACCGTGCAGTTCTGTTTGCAGATCGTATTAAATTTATGTTTGTGTGTGTGCACGTAATCTGGATGGTTGTCATAATCATCATCATCATCGCCTATACTGCTTTATCCTGTATCCATTGTCACGGGGGCCTGGAGCCTATTCCAGGAGACTTAGGGCACACACACATACACACACTCACAGACTCATTCCCACACTCCGGGCAATTTGGGAATGCCAATTAGCCTAATCTGCATGTTTTTGGACTGTGGGAGGAAACTGGAGTACCAGGAGGAAACCCTCTAATCAAAGAGAGAACATGCAAACTACCCTACACTCACTACACGCCCTTCACTCACTGTGCAATCTGTACCTTGGCCCCATGGCACTGCTGCCTTTGTGCCCTTTAAGAAGTGGAGCAGGACTAAAATAACCTGAGCTCAAATTCAAATGCACCAGCCAACTGGAAATGGATACACAGCTCTATTTTAAGCTTAGCTCTGCAGTGCCATGAACATATATACGTGTGTGAATTGCAATAGCCATGCAATCATCGTTTAATACTTCAAATCTGCCTCATAACATTAAAAAAATAATAATAAAGCACATCTTTTTTTTGCCTCCCTGAAGAAAACAATAGCATGATGCACGAGCGCGTGATGCGCCATGCGGCAGCGCGATGATTGACAGCTCGGCAGCCAATCAGAGTTCAGTTCGGGGATTTTTAAGGCGGGAGCTCCTGCAAGAACAAGCGGTTTTCAGCAAGCGTGTCCTCAGCAGATGGAGGTACATTTTATATGCATTTATATATCTTAGAAATTATAAGTGAAATGCATTTAAACACGGTTGAAAACTTAAACCTGTGTGGAAAAAACGGTGTTTAAATAATACCAAGTCTATATATCGTAGCGGTAGATCCAAAGACTCACTGAATCAATTCCGATTCTGTTGTATATATAAATAAAAACAAAACTTGGAGTTTTTTTTTCCGGTATGTTATTACATTGTTCTTTGTGTGAACGAGAATCGAGTCGTCTGTAATTCGTAAAGAACAATGCACAGCCTTATTCTGGCTAACAGATAAGTGAATCGACTCTTCTTGAATGACACATTTACGCGAACCGATCAGGCGATTCGATTCTCAAGCAGGAAGAAGAAATCTCAATTCTCAAATCTTTGGCACTTGTGCTCTTCTTCTTTTGGTTTTACCCTCATATAGTTATCATTCAATGAATTATTATAATAAATATGTTAGAACTGACTGATTTATTTTATTCATTTATTTATGTTGTTTCCCCCAAATTTATATTAAATGTGTAAGAGTGTATGTTAAAATAAAGAGGATTTTTAAATAAAGTCACTATATCAAATACAATGTGTTGTATACACACTGAAATAATTGAACACAATTGAATGATTTAAATAATTAGTGTCTGATGAGGCTGATCCTGTGTACACGCCATCTTTGGCAGACACTAATGGAAATTAATGAGTATGTGAATGAACAGTCACGTGACTAGGTGTCAAAACAAATAAGATATCGCAAACCCCACCAAGTGAATATTTTTCTTGGCAAATTTCATAAAAAGCTTGGCTTATTTATTTATTTATTTATTTATTTATTTATTTATTTTTGTGAGTTGGCTCTGTTTTTAACAATTTTAATCTGATATCCGGTCACATCATCTCAATGCCATGGAAGGGAGATTGGGCCTAATTAGCATAATAAAAGTACAGGCTGCACAAAACAATTTTCAAAAATTATTTTTTTTATAGATAGATGTGCAAAGCCAAGACAATAACAATATCACTTGTCATTTTTATCAATATTCCTCATATTTATTGTGTACATGTATAGTCTGAATCATGGTGGCTTAGTGGTTATCACTGTTGTCTCGCACCTCCAGGGTCCGGGTTTGATTCCCCCCCTCCAGGTCTGTGTCCATGGAGTTTGCATGTTCTACCCCGTGCTTGGCGGGTTTCCTCCAGGGACTCCGTTTTTTATTGCAAATAATTCTTTCTCTCTCTCTCTGTTTTTTTTATTGCTATTAAATATGAAATATAAATATTAAAATCTGTCCACAAACTGCTTTAGGTTAGCCGTTGTATTCATAGCATTTGATTTTGTAATACTCGCTCCTTAATGCCTGCTTTGAGAGTTGAATCAGATGAATCAAGTAGCAGTGTCTGATTCAGCAGACGACACACCGAACGTGTAAAGTGAGCCGTAATTCGAGCTACAGACGACAGTCATGCATGTGCAGATGGTGCCGTGTTTAAGCACTAGTAACATCTGCCTCATTTTCGCTGTGGCTTCAAAGGACAAATTCAATTAATTTGATTCATTACAAGCTTCTTTAGTAATTGAACTCCAGGATTCTCATTGACTGAGGTGTAATTTTACAACATCTGCAAAGAACGGGGTAGAACTGGATCTTTTGATACTACGATAACCCTTATTTCTTTGTGGATGTTTTGCTTGTTTTAGGTGCTTTGGAGAGAAAGAGAGAGAGATGAGCCGCTTGTGATGAGCATAAGAACAAGCAAAAGAAGCTGAAGGAACTTCTGATTCTTTTCCAAACTCTACCTGCTTCTCTTGGAATAGCTGAGATGATTCTCTGAGCTGGCCTGTTCACCGAAAGCTCTTCTTCTTCCTTTTTTTTTTCTTAAGGCTTCTGCAGCATTTTTTTTTTCAGATCATTCCTCATCTCAGCGGTGGGAATCATGGGGGCTACCGGGTACGGATATTACCGCACGGTCATTTTCGCCTCAATGTTTATGGGGTACTTGCTGTACTACTTTAACCGGAAGACGTTCTCCTTTCTGATGCCGTCGGTCATGGCGGAGATCGAGCTAGATAAGGAGGAACTCGGTGAGTCTCGATACTCTAGTTGTAGCCGTGGAGCTTCCAAATTTTGTCAGTCGATTTGTCAGAAGGTGTGATGTGATTTCCCTTTAACATTTTTTGCTGTTTGATGTCTAAGGTCTGATCACGAGCAGTCAGACTCTGGCATACGCCATCAGTAAGTTCATCAGTGGGGTGCTGTCGGATCAGATCAGCGCCCGCTGGCTCTTCTCCTCCGGCCTCCTCATCGTCGGGGGCATCAACGTTCTCTTCGCTCAGTCCTCATCCGTCACGGCTTTCACATTCCTCTGGTTTGTGAACGGCCTCGGGCAGGGATTTGGCTGGCCACCGTGCGGCAAAGTGCTGCGCAAGGTGAGGTTCTCACTAAGTGTACGGTCTGGACAGAACCAGAACTTAACCATGGTGTTATTCCACAGCTCAAGACACTGACATAATTAGATCTTATCCCCGGACGTGTGCCATTACACAAGGTCACCGTCCACCTGTTGTTCGGAGTCAGCACACTACAGCTTAAGTTGTAGTTTAGAACATGTACAGATCACATGTCATATACTATGTGCAGCCACAGCATTGATCTTTATTATTTGCAAAGAATTTCGCATATAGACTACGTAGATTTTAACCACGTTAATATTATGGGCTGTTTTGTGTACAGTACATCCATGACATGCTGTGTAGAAATTCAGGGGGCAAATACTTATGCAAAGCACTGTATGTATGCGAGGATAGCGTATAAATAGGCTTCTGGAATGTCTTGGGTCACAAAGAGTGGTATTCACACACACACACACACACACAAACACACACACACACACACACACACACACACACACACACACACACACACACGCACACACACAAACACACACACACAAACACACACACACAAACACACTCACACACACAGCTGAGAAACGTGTAGAACTCTGTAACCATATAAATCTCCACAGAGATTTCGGGTTTAGTAGTAACTGCGTCTGGATTTAACTACAACAAGAAATATATGTACATAAAACGTGAGCAAATTTTTTATTATGTATATAGTAACTGTATACAGTACTGATCACGTAGTAGGGTTATATAGCAGTACTATTCACATAGTATATTAATTATAGTTAATAATAGCATGTAAATAGTATATGTACATATGCAAATTTTATTATACTTGCGCCATCTATGGCATTGTGCTATAACTGATACAACTGAACATTTCAAAGTGGCACACCTGTGAGGTGGTATGGATTATCGCGGCAGAGGAGAAATGCTCACCGTCACAGATTTTGACAGATTTGTGAACAATATTCGAGAGATATGGTTATTTCGTGTATGTAGAAATTGTTTCAGATCTTTGAGTTCATCTCATAAAAAATGGGAGCATAAACAAAAGTCTTGCGTTTATATTTTTGTTCGGTTTATGTAGTTATACCAGTATTCATAGTGACTCTATAACATTCTTCCAGCGTTTTCCCTTCACAGTGGTTCGAGCCGTCCCAGTTTGGCACGTGGTGGGCCGTTCTGTGCTGCAGCATGAACCTTGCTGGGAGTTTGGGTCCCATCATCACCACACTGCTGGCTGCGTACTACAGCTGGAGGAGCATCATCTCTGGCTCCGGGGTGATCTGCATGTCCTTTGCTTTTATCTGTCTGCTGCTGGTGAAGAACGAGCCCAGAGACGTGGGTCTGCCCAGCATCGAACCCGGCACCAAGAAGGGCAAAGGCAGGAAAGGAGGTAAGGTCTCCAGAGTGATGCTTTACTCTACAGTCATGCTCTTACATGTTATCCTGCTACATAATGCCACCCAGCTATTTATTAATTATTGAATTATTTAAACCATTATTTATGGTTTTAAGTTTGGTACTAAATGTAAAACTATAAATTGACTCTTTGGTAGCTTTGTCTCCATGGCATTTGTATAGAAATCGTTTTTTAACAGGAAATAACTGTGTCCATTTATTTATCTATTTATTTATTTATTTAGAAAAAGTCACATTATTATTTTTATTTTTATTTTGCAACTACAGATTTTGTAAAAAAAAAAAAAAAAAGATATATATATATATATATATATATATATATATATATATATATACAGTATATATATTATTTTACTATGTTGTTTTTAAGTTGTATTATATAAAAAGACCACAGAAAGGAAGAATAGACAGACTAAAACTGATCTTTTTTACTTTTTAGTATTTCTTTTAAACATTTTTTTTTTATTTGTCTCAATGCAACATAAACGCAATATAGGCGATCAATATATTATATTCATCAATAATATATAATAATGTTAAAGTTTAGGTTCAAATAAAAATCACTATGAGAAACGATAAATATTCAACAAAATACTATCATAAGCTGTTAACAATAGTGCAGACAGGAGGGAGTCTGATAACTTCACCTTATTGTGCTTTAATGAAGTAAAGTGTTTTATTATATTAATAATAAAAATAATAATATAACCTTTCTATGTACGTTTATTGATTTTATAAAAGTCATTAGTTAAAAAAATTTTTTTTCTTGCCTTAATGTTTTCTCGCTCCGTCTCTCTTTGGTCTCTAAAGCCCCGACTGATGAGAGCACATTTAAGGAGTTTGTGCTCTCGCCATACCTGTGGGTGTTGTCTTTCGGTTATCTGGTGGTGTTCGGTGTGAAGATCGCGTGCACCGACTGGGGGCAGCTGTTTCTCATGCAGGAGAAAGGCCAGTCCGTCATGATGGGTACGACGCAGCACCACGGACCAACCTTAGGCGCCATGGACCAAAAAATACATTTCCAATGACATTTCACAACCACAATCCAACATTAACTGTTCACACAGTGGTGTTTATATACAGTAGCAACTATATAATGTTCAGAAATATTCACATAGAAGGTCTGTATAGAAACTATTGTATATAAGGAAATATTCACATATCAACGTTATATACAGTAATATTTACATAGTAAAAGGTTTTCAGTCATCTGTAAAAGTTTGTACCCCATCTTTTTTTAGGTAAAAGCATAATACAAATCATCTGCTCATAGCGAGTATCAGTATTATGCATATACTGTGCAACCTCAGATAAACAACATAGAACATACAGTATAAACAACATTTTTTTCACGGTGGGTGCCAAAGAGGGGGCACTAACATTTGTACATGACTGTATTTCTCATTAACCTTGACTTGTGAAATTTAATCAGCTATAATCAGATATGAAGTCATGCTCTCGCTTCTTTCTCGTAGGCAGTTCGTACATGAGTGCCCTGGAGGTCGGCGGTTTTGTGGGGAGCATCGCGGCAGGCTTCATCTCTGACAAAGCTGTTGCCAGGGTGTGTGTGTGTGTGTGTGTGTGTGTGTGTGTTGTTTTTGTGTTTTCTTTTTATTAGAGCCCAATCTGTAATGACTCAACACCGTAAACTGATCAAAATGTTTCGTTGTGGTTTAAACAGCAAGGACTGGGTACACATGGCAACCCTCGGCATACGCTTCTCATAACCATGATGGCGGGCATGGCCGTGTCCATGTATCTCTTCCGAGTCACCATCACTCCGGATGTCACAGAAGTATGGCGTCTGCATTGCAATTTATTTTATATTTTATATAATTTCTATAATACATAGAATTTCATTCTCTCTCTCTGTCCCTTCTTCTTTGTGATTTACGTGTATCTCTGTCTGTTGTATGTTAATTAATTAATCCTGTATCTCCTGATCTGTTTCTTTCAGGAAGCTCCTCTCTGGGCTGTTGCTCTTCATCCAGTCTCTGTCCTCACTGGGTTGTCTGAGAAAGAGGTACTTTATCTCTCATTTAATCTTATTTATTTAGCCTGTACATCATATTTGATGCAATCTATTGAAGTCACTCATTCAACATTATATAGAATTGTACAGAATCCAATATGGTGCTGTATGAGAGGCCACACCCCCTTCAGTCATAGCCGCCAGGGTATAAAGAGCTATTTTTTTCTTTAATAAACTCCTGTCTTTTCTTCCACTTAGCTCTGGATATTAACTCTCGGTGCTGCTTTCGGGTTCTCGTCCTACGGCCCGATCGCACTGTTTGGAGTGATCGCTAGCGAGAGTGCACCTTCGAACTTCTGCGGAACATCGCACGCCATCGTCGCGCTTATGGCAAACGGTACTGTTCATCTTGCGTCCAGTGGACAAATTTTAAATATTGAGATACAAAATGCTGAATATACAGTAACAACATGGCATCAGAGCTGATACAGTGATGGCACTGTGTAAGCAGTATTGATGTCCATATTCATCACTTTTTTAATTTCATCCTGTAAATCACCAAGAAAGTCAAAAATGATCTGAATGCCATCTTTGGAATCTGAACACAGTACTGTGTGGAAATCTTTCTTTTGCAAACTGTAAAATGCAGTAAATGGTAATTAATGAAACAAAGTCAGTAGCTGGTAGGGCAGGAATCACCGTGAACCAGCTGACAGGATATTATCACATTGCTGATTCGATTTATAGTGCTATTCTGATACTATCACGTTATATAAATATTCTGGTATGATATTAATAAAAACAGTTTATATATAATACAGGTATTCCCCCGACTTACGAACGAATTTCGATAAAGTCTGACAAGTGAGTTTAATATACCTTTGACACGAATCTACAATGTAAAGCATACCAATCCACTCGACTAAATCTCTGCCCCCTTTCTCCACGCTGCCATCATGTGGCCAAAAACTTGCACTACGCCTAAGGAAATGAATCTCACACAAATGTAACAGTCTCTGCGCCTTTAAATCGCGAGGGGAATCCCGGACTGTATTGTTGAGGAGTTTCCGAAATTAGGATTATTCTCCATCAGGACAGCTTTACAGGACAGACATTTTCTATCATTGTGGTTCTGGACTGATTCATTGAGGCAGACTCATTTCTCCCGCACCTCCACACACACAAACCTCTCCCGCACATACAATAGGCCGGACTTCAGACATTTTATATATTCACTTACGCACTAAAAATATTATATATACAGTATGTGTACATTAGTATCTGGTGCACTGCAGAGTCTATTTTTGTGTCTACAGTACCAGTGAGCTACTTTTTTAATTTGTTCGCATCTACGAATGTTCGTATCTGCAAAAATTCGTAACTCGGATGCTTGTAAGTCCAATAGTGAATAGTTTTGACCGTGGAACTGCAGTATTTTACCACCTCAAATTCAAACATGTACAGTGAAATCTCGGATTGCGAGTAACGCGGTTACGAGTGTTCCGCAAGACGAGCAAAGATTTTTAATAAATTTTGACTTGAAAAACCGAGCAAGTATTGGTTTACGAGTGCCGAGTATCATGTATCAAGAATGCACTCTTGTTTTGACACCGAGCGTCACGTGATCACGATGATTTTTCTTTATCTTGCGCTGCAGAATTGTGGGTAACCGTCTCCCCTGCTGGGTCTTAGCGCTCGTCTCTTACTGGTATGATCAACGTCTCCCTCTCTGTTTCAAAGTGTCTCCTCTGTGTGTGCACGCACATAATTTGACACTGACACACACACACACCGACACACGCACACACACACTCTCTCGCCTTTACACCTCGTTTCCCGGCTTCACACGCACATACAGACAAACACTCTCTGCTTTACACAGAAAACTGTCGCGATTCTTTTCAAAGGTAAAGTGCTGGTTAATTTTTTTACTTTACAGCAGTGATTCCGTCTGCATGCGCTCACGCGAGTGTCATTAGAGAGATTTCTTTTTTTCCCGTTTAAACAGTGTTTCCGTTGTGTGTGTGTGTTTGTTGTGAAACTTTAAAAGCGAGGTGGGGGGAGGGAGGAGGAGTTTTACTGTGTAAGACGAGGCGAGGGAAGGGGCTAATTCCACACGCACACACAAATATACGCCGCCTGCGTGCACAAACGGAAACACTTATCTGTCGGGATTTATTTTAACTTTTTTAAAGGTAAAGTGCAGGTTGATTTGTTGTATTTTTACTTTATATATAGTATTAATTATTTTTTTGTATTTTTTTTTTTTGGGCTGTGGAACGACTAATTTGAGTTTTCATTATTTCTTATGCGAAAATTTGATTTGATTTACGAGTGTTTTGGAATACGAGCCCAGTTCCGGAACAAATTATGCACATAATCCAAGGTTCCACTGTATATATACACAGTATATACAGTACAGACCAAAAGTTTGGACACACCGTCTCATTCAAAGAGTTAACAACAGCTCAGATCAGAGAGCAGGTCAATGCCACACAGAGTTCTAGCAGCAGACACGTCTCTAGAACAACTGGCTGGAGACTGTGTCAATCAGGCCTTCATGGTAGAATATCTGCTAGGAAACCACTGCTAAGGACAGGCAACAAGCAGAAGAGACGCGTTTGGGCTAAAGAACACAATAAAGAACACAATCAAGAAAATTCTTTGAATGAGAAGGTGTGTCCAAACTTTTGGTCTGTACTGTATATACAGTATATAATTAAATGAATAAATAAATAAATAAATAAATAAAAAGCTATTGGAGTCAGTGTGCCGATACATGAACGGGCATGAAAAAAACGTCATACGTAACTGAATAAATTTTTCCTCCATCTCTAGTAGCTGGTGTGACGACTGCTTAAAATAAAGTACAGTTTCTGCAGTTTTATTAAAGAAATTAGCTGATTAGTTTTACTGTGAACATCCTGCAGAACCAGCCACAGTTGAACCTGCTTCGTTTTTCATGCATGCAAAATGAAGAAGCTTTCTTTTTTGTTGTTGATGTTGTTGTTGTCTGAAAATTGCTCTTTTACAGTATATAACACGCTGCTTTCTTTTCTGGTCTACATATATTTTCCAGTAAGATAAAAAATTTTTTTGCTGGAATACAAATGGAATTAAAAATCATTTTTAACAAAGTCTATAACAAAGTTTGTACAAAAAAAAAAAATCCTCACATGGTGCCTAAGACTTTTGCGCAGTACTGTCATTACTGTCTGCATGCCTTTTGAAATGGATCAATATGTCTGTCTACTGTACGTGCTGTAACTGTTTGTGTGTCTGTGTGTCTATCAGTCGGGGCATTTCTCGCCGGCCTGCCATTCAGCACCATCGCCAAGCGCTACAGCTGGGACACGGCATTCTGGGTAGCGGAAGTGACTTGCGCCCTGACTACTGTATGGTTCTTCATGTTTCGCAACATGCGCACGAAAATGGGACGAGTGGACGAAAAGAAAGACTGATCAACACACAGCGAATATAACACACAACTCGAATCCTGCCAGTGTGAACTTACTGAACTACATCAGTAACCGAGAATCATCTCTGCTCAGAAGAATCACTTTTCGCTTAATGTACAGTATTTGCATTCGTTATAATAAGGTCATCTGAATGATTCGGCAGGGACTGAAGTTCTGCACTAGAACCTGGAAGGTTGTACGTTCACAGTCAGATTTCAGACACGTCAACCTTAATTTGATTGACCCAGGCCCCAGGCTGGTCGAGCAGGTCTCACGAAATCTCCCCTGCTTTTTAGGTCTTAAGATTTTCATCGGATTCTTATTGCAAGTTGTAAAGTATGCCATATAAATGATTAAAGAAGTTGATGCATTACATACTATATTTCAAATACAGCACAAACATGTCACTTGTAATGTTGTACTTCACTTGTAGGTATAAAATAAATTGATTTTATTAAAGTTCATTTAGACCAACTCATCTTTAAAAGAATTTTTTTTTTCAAATATTAATATTTGGTATCATCAAGAAAGAGTACAGGGAATACAAACATATCGTGGTAAAGGTATTTCTGTGGAACGGGGACAATATTTGAAAGTTGAGGTATGCGACAATGACTTAATAAAATCATCAGTGTATATATTTATTTATACTTTCATTCCAAGCTCTCCAGTTCAGCATAGTACAAATGAAATGTCACCTATGCGTCGATCAGTAAGGCCTCCATGCTGCAATCAAACAGGATCTTGCTGTTTACTTCTATGTTGTTGATTGGTTTTTAAGAAACTCCACCACTCCATCCTTCAGCCCTGGAGGAGCAGTCGTACTGAAGTCGATCAGGAGGTCCAATATCTCCTCTCCTTTTTTATCTCCAGGTGAGAAGTACTCCGTGATGTCCAACAGTGACTGTAACTTATAGCTTTGGAAGGTGATTTTTTTCTAATCTAGATAACTCTTGACGTCTGTAGTCGTAACATGCAGGGTAGCTCCTTTCTGGGCCAGCTGATCTTTGTAGGCATACATTAATCTGCCCCATGCACTTTCACCTGCAGGGGGAGATGTTATGTGTTAGGAAAGGTCACCCTCAGGACATCTTGGCAAATAAATGAGTCTGTGCTTACTTGTGAGCAGAATGACAAGGATTTTGCCATCTTTGGGCAGTAAACTCCGGTAGAAGGAAAAATAATAATTTTAGTGGATTATAAAATATAAATGATTGTATTGTATAGTATGGTTTAGTATTGTCTAGGATTGGATGTATTCTTTAATATCACCCCAATCCAAGTCTACTATATACCCTACACTGTACACCCAACACTACCCTATTTGAGTAAACCTAGTAAACATAGCCATTAATAAATTTAGATAAAATAAATATAAATATTGGATACTTTAATCCCTACTGGCCCTAAACACTATATCTAGGCTTCAAGGTGGTTCTTGGGGAAACATTGTGCAAATGCAGTTTTATATTTTTGAATGCAGCAATTCACTTAGGGAATGGTTCAGTACTGAGCATGTGAGTTGTCATATCAGTCAACTACTGGAACAATTCTTATTATTACAACTGTATTTACCTCAGCTAGGATTTTCTATAAAATTACATTAAACTAACTTCAAGCTTATGAAGACTGTTTTTTATTATTTGTACTATTTTCTTTATGTTTGATTAGCCCTATAAGCAGATTGGTACATTGTCTTGCTAATTATTATTTTATTTTTCTAATAGTTTTTTTTTAATCAAATGAACTGCCAGTAAGAAAATGAAAAGCTTAAAATGAGTGCAAACAGGTTAAATAGTCTTAAATTTCGTTTATAGCTAATTTAAAATTTTGACTATATTGAAGATATAGTCAGTAGTTTTCGCTTGCTACAATGGTATTATATATACTAATATATACACACACACAAAAACAGACACACACACACACACACACACACACACACACACACACACAAAAAAAAAAACCCTTTCCCCCTCTTTACCTCTATATTTTTTAAGCATGGCGTTGCTGGGCTCCACCACCTCATTCTCCACTTTGGCATCCGGATGCTTTTCATGCAGCAATTTGAGAATTTCCAGCTCGATCTCACCTAAAGAATGATACAAGTTTTTAATACAGATAATGCAGACACATGAAGAATTATAACAGCATAGACTAATGAAGAGATCTACCTGATCCTCTTCCCACTCCCATCACATTCAGAGTGGGTTCTCCTGCTCCGATCCTGTACAACGCGGAAATGTTGAGAGTAAATAATATATTTTGTATCATAGCACAAATCTGTAATAAGGTGTATAAATGTTGATGAGCACACAAAGTATTAGTGCAACAGCACACAGTGTCCTGTGCAAAAGGACTTGAGCTAATAATTTCTTCATATTAAATTCAATCAAATTACAGAAATGGGGAAAAATGTTTACTGCGAAAGTCTGCAAAGTTCTGATTTAAAAATGGGTTGTTTATCAGCGACTCGTCTGTTTCCACCACTATACTAATCACTGGCCTGATCATCTGTTATCATCTGCACCTGTTTCTCACTGGTTCATGACTTAAGTTAGATGGCTTTTGAATGATTCATAGGTCACGGTGTGCCTTAACAATAAAAAACGTTACGCTGAAACTGCTCAGTTACAAGGACAGGACTGAAAATGACAAGCAAAAAAGGTCCTTTAGGAAACCTGTAGAACTATTACTCAAGACTGCATTGAAAAGACAAGAAAATCTGACTCTTTGGAGGCAAACTATGAAGGAATGAGGGCAAGGGCTCAAGTCATTTGCACTGCGTGTTATTTCCAAGTATAACATTTTCTTAAGTTGCTTAGTGTCATAGATTGATAAAGATATTACAATAAAGTGTAAAAGGGTTAGTAATAGTGTGTAAAATCCCTCTTAGTACTGTGTAAACGCTCCCTTGGTATACATAGCGGTGCTTGGTGTAATGCATGAAATTTTATTGCCTATTAGTGTTTATAATTGAGAGCATTATAGCAATCGTTCACTATACACAATGCAGTTTTATAGAATACATTAGTATGTGTAATACTGTTTTATATACATACTGTATACTTGTGTGTAAAATAGTATTATAGTGAGCTTAATTGGGCAAAAGTTTTATAGAGTGCATTAGTACTGTCACAGCGTGCGCTTCAACCTGTTATCGCTCCTCGCTCATTCTGTAGGCTCCCTATAAGGACGGCTTAGAGCGTTATATGGATAAAATTCTTAATTGTCTGGTCTTCCGTGGAATTCTCCAAAAACAGCTTAAAGGTCTGCAGATAGACGAAATCATCATTCAACTGGCTCTCCATTTTTAGCTATTTCCTTGAAACATTATCACAGAGGATTGCATGGTATTCTGGTGTCAGTTGTCACGAACTGGTATGACAGGCAGTTCCAGCGGATGTTATTTGCCGTGGGCATAAAAGGCAAGCATAAGTGCAGAGGGAATGGTTTTTTCAACAAAAAAAAGTCTTTAATAAACAACCAAAACAAAACATAGGGCTCTGGACAAACAGACACATACCTAGTCTCTTTGGACCCATACAGGCTTCCTTACAGATATACAGACTTCTTTTAACATGTACAGAATTCTCTAGACATTTACAGACCCATTTGCATTTCGGACCATGTAAACATTTCAGCCCCTGTAGGACTGACACGAGAGCTTAGGACTGACCTGGATACTAGAGGATGGACTGGAGGCCAGGGCAGCACTCTGGAGGCTAACGGAACACTCTGGAGGCTAAGGGGAACACAAGGAATACACAGTACAGTACACACATAAATGAACTGACTAACCAAAAGACACACGTACACATCACACAACTCACAGAACACATCAGAGCCCAAATAACCAAACATAAGTCAAAATAAAACATAATAAAAACAAAACAGAACCAAACCAAAACAAATGCCCACTGACAGTATTAATGCTCGACCCAGTTTCCCAGAACTATCAACTATTTATAACACTAATAATGAGCTACCTCGGTTCAGGTGAGCCCCCGCATCACCTGACCGAGGTGCCTTCTGGGAAACTGAGTCGATGAACAAAAAACTACAAAAAACAAACAGGTGCACACAGTGCCCTCTAGGGGTAGTCCCTTACATCAGTGAGAAAAAATCTCAACCAGGATACGTGGTTAAAACCTTTAATTTAATTTAAATAAATTTATTCAAAAGTTTATATCTGCCATTATAATAACTAAATATAGCGGTGGATAAAAGAAGAAAAAAAATTATGTTCAATTCTTGAATTTTTACAATAATGACAATCAAGATTATCAGAATTATTTGCTATTTTATACGATGAAATTGCAATATAACAATCAATATTTAGTGTGAAGTCCTTTATTTTTCAAAAAGTGCTGAATATGGCTGGGTATAGAGTCAAAAAGATGTTTGTATTAATCTTATTTAATCCATGTGAAGCATGGACTCTTCAACTTCAGTCCTGGTCCAGCACAATTTATAAATTACTAACACCTAAACACATCCACTGAAGCTGGTAATTAACAGATTAGTTGAGCTTAAAAAATTTTTCGAGCCCTGATATACAGAAATTTGCCACAGAAGAACTGAGAATTCCCAAGTTTTAGTATCTCATTTAAGTAAGAGTAAATCTGTCAGCTTTGCTGTATTTTGATTTATGTCATCCAACTAAACAAATTGACTACTCAGCTGATGATTATACAGAAGTGCACTGATTTTTAAAATATTTTTAAATAAATAGTGTTTATGCCAGGTTTGATTTGAGGATCAGTTAACAACTGAATACAGAATTTATAATTAATAATAATAATTAAAAAAAAAAACTATACATGTAATTGGCCTAATTTTCTAGCTGGATGTTGGGTTGCTGTGGGCAATGTGAGTTGCAGGGAGGTTACATTATTGTTTTATTCAACATAGTGTATAATATTGTGTAATGCAACCACAGGGGGCACAATCCAATGTCTTCTTGTGCCAATAGGATAAATTCAGAGGGCATCAGACGTAAACCATTTGCCAAATCAACCATGCAAGTCATTAACAAGACTCCCATACCGGATCGGTTGTGGCCGGTGTTAACAATGACCCACAGGGTGCTGGTGGAAATTGTTGGTTGAAGAAGGAGAGGAGGAAGACATGTTCATGGGCAGAGAGAGAAGAGGAAAGTCAAGAGCTTAGGAGTGACAGTAGGGATTTTAAATGTTGGGACTATGACAGGGAAGGCAAGAGATTTGGTTGACATTATACAGAGAGGAAAGGTGGATAAACTGTGTGTCCAGGAGACCAAGTTTTTTTTTAAACATGATGTTGATAAGAAAAGAAATGGAGTAGGAGATATCCTGAAAGAGGAGTTTGTAAGGAACGTTCTGGAGGTGAAAAGAGTATCAGAGAGGTTGATAGGTTGATAGGTTGAAGTCTGAAGCTAGAAATTGAAGGTGTGATATGCAATGATGTTAGTGGTTGTTAGATATTCTGGAGTGAGCTAGATGAAGTAATGCAGAGCATTCCCAGAGGTGAGAGAGTGGTGATTGGTGCAGATTTTAATGGACATTTTGGGGAAGGGAACAGAGGTGATGGGAATGTGGTCTGGTTTGGTCTTCAGGACAGGAATGCAGAAGGACAGAAGGTGGTGCAAAGAAGATGGAAATGGCAATAGTGAATACTTTCTTCCTGAAGAGGCAGGAACATACAGTAGGGTGACGTATAAGAGCGGAGGCAGAGGCATTCAGGTGGACTACATCTTGTGTCGACGTCGTAATCTGAAACACTGATCTGCCACTGAAAGATCATTGGCGTCACTGGATCACTGATCTGCCTGAAAGAGATCAGTGACTGCAAAGTATTGGAAGGGGAGAGTAAAGCCAGACAACACAGGATGTGGAGAGTAAAGCCAGACAACACCGGGTGGTAGTGTGTAAAATGACTCTGGTGGTGAGGAAGTCGAAGAGGTAGAAGTTGAAAAGGGATAATGTGTAGTTTTCAGGGAGGAGTTGAGACAGGCTCTGTATGCTAGAGTGACGGGGGACATATACTGTATGAGAGCTTTAAGATGGTGTTGCGATTTGCCTTTACGTGTGACACAAGAGTTCAAGGTGGAGGTGGGTCTGCATCAAGGATAAACTTTGAGCCCCTGCTTGTTTGCTCTGGAGATGGACAGGATGACAGATGAGGTTAGACAAGAGTCTCCATGGACTATGATGTTCGCAGGTGACATTGTGCTTTGTAGCGAGAGCAGGGAACAGGTTAAGGAAAATCTAGAAAGGTGGAGGTACGCTCTGGAAAGCAGAGGAATGAAGCTTAGCCATAGCAAGACAGAATACATGTGTGTGAATGAGAAGGACACAAGTGGAACGGTGAGGCTACAGGGAGCAGGGGTAAAGAAGGAGCAGAACTTTAAGTACTTAGGGTCATCGGTCAGGCACAGTGGCGAGTGTGGAAAGGAGGTGAAGAAGCAGAATGGAACAGGTGGAGAAAAGTGTCGGGTGTGTTATGTGATAAAAGAGTATCAGCGAGAATGAAGGGAAAGGTGTAAAAGACAGTGATAAAACTACTGATGCTCCATGGCTTAGAGACAGTAGCCCTCAAGAAAAGACAGGAGGCAGAGTTGGAGAAAGCAGAGATGAAGATGTTGAGGTTCTCTTTGGGAGTGACAAGGATGGATAGGATCAATAATCCATCAGAGGGACAACCTATGTTAGATGTTTTGGAGATAAAGTCAGAGAAGCCAAATTGACGAGGTTAACAGATTATAACACACTATAACAGTTATCTACTACACCGTGGTATGTTTAAAACATCATCCTCAGATATTGACCTACAGTATTGCACTTAAACTATAAACTATATTACTTTATATTATTATACCGGATGGTACCAGAAAAACAGATAATCTGCAACAAAGTTTTTATTAAGTGTCTTTACACTCTGCGACAGCTCTCCTATGAAATAAGAAAATGGTGTTGTGCTCGCCTATGAAGCACAGCTGCTTTCTATTAACAGCTAACTTAAATAAGCCTTTTTATTTATTATAATTTTTTATACAAATAAATTATACATAACTTATATACATAAGTTCTAAAGTATGCAAATGACTGAATTGAAAAGATTGAAAAAGTTGACGCATTTACACATTACATACTATATTTCAAATACAGCACAAACATGTTACTTGTAGATATAAAATAAATAGATTTTATTAAGGTATAGTTAGATCAACTCATTAGATCTTTTTTTTCAATTATTTTTAATATTTGGTATCATCACAAAAGAACGCAGGGAATACAAACATAGTGGTAAAGATATTCCTGTAGAAGAGTGAAAATGTTTTAAAGTTGAGGTATAAAACAATGACTTCATAAAATCATAAGTGTATTCATTCATTCATTTATTCGTGTGTATAAATATTTTTTTAATAATGTTTGTTTGTTCTTTTTCTTTTGTATCTATAGACTATATTGTTCCTACTTTATATTTGCACATTTTTCTTGGCTGCTGTAACATAGAAATTTCCCCACTGTGGAACGAATAAAGGTGCATCTTATCTTATCTTATCTTATCTTATCTTATCTTATCTTATCTTATCTTATCTTATCTTATTCCACCGTCTCCAGTTTAGCACAGTACAAATGATATGTCACAGACAGTCTGAAGTATAAATTATTATTTACACTTAACTATTTGTTTATTTCTTATTCCTCATCATTTTTTCAGGACAAGTGCTTCTCTGCACAGTGCATCTGAAAGTTCATGACCTATGCGTCGATCAGTAAGGCCTCCATGCTACAATCGAACAGGATCTTGCCATTCACTTCTAGATTGTTGATTGGATTTTTAAGAAACTCCACCACTCCATCCTTCAGCTCTGGAGGAGCGGTCTTACTGAAGTCAATCACCTCAGTCAGGAGGTCCAGTATTTCCTCTCCTTTTTTATCTTCAGGTGTGAAACACTCTGTGATGTCCAACAGGGATTTGAACTTGTAGCTTTGGTAGGGAATTTGTTCGGAATCCAGATATTTCTTGACTTCGGTAGTCGAAACATGCAGGGTTGATCCTTCCTGGGCCAGCTGATCTTTGTAGGTATACATTAATCTGCCCCATGCACTTTCTCCTGCAGGGGGAGATGTTATGTGTTAGCAATTGTCACATTTGGGACTTCCCCTCCAGTGTGTGTTAGGATAATGTAAATGAGTGTGTGCTTACCTGTGACCAGAATGACAAGGATTTTGCCATGTTTGTGCAGTAAACTCCGGTAGAAGGAAATTGTGGCCCCTGGATCCTTCACATAGTACAACATCTATGAAAAACAGTAAATTAGGTTAATCTTGATATTCTTCTGTTGACCACTGAGCAACTGGAATCTGGTTGAGATATACTATATCCCTGTGATTGGCTAGCATCTTTCTTTAGTTGACACACAAAAAAAGTGGAAACAAAAGAGAAAGCCACCCATATCTAGAACCAGATTTCCAATAAGACATAAAGTTGATAAGGAACGAAAAGAAAATGTCACAAAGCGATACACAGCTATTTATGTACAAACCTGAATCATGCTAATTAAGTGCATCTTTTTATCAGCGTTTCTTTTCTTCCATTCGTCCTCGAACTCAGTTGCAGTCATTTTATTCCATGTGAAGGTGACATCTTTAAGGGCTGGCGTCTCTGATAACAACCCTAGAAGAAAACTTACCTGCATGAGTACGTTCTGAAATTTATATTATTATGCTGTCATTACAAGTTCATAAAGCCTATTTCTTACCATTAGTACTCATTTTTTCTCTTTTTTTTGTGTGTTTTTCTATTTATTATTCCTAAAATAAAATGAACTGCCATTACTAGAATGAAAAGCTTAAAATGAGTGCAAATAGGTTTAATAGTCTTAAAATTAGTTTATAGTAAATACTAACTTGATTTGATTATATTGAATTTCTCATGCTACAATGGCATTATATATATATATATTCTAGTTAAAGGACAATAAACCTCCCCCCTTTTTATCTTTACCTCTGTATTTGTTAAGCATGGCGTTGCTGGGCTCCACCACCTCATTCTCCACTTTGGCGTCGGGATGCTTTTCATGCAGCAATTTGAGAATTTCCAGATCGATCTCACCTAAAGAAAGATACCAGCTTTTAATACAGTTAATGCAGATCCACATATAGAATTATAACAGCATAGACTTATAAAGAGATCTGTACCTGATCCACTTCCCACTCCCATCACATTCAGACTGGGTTCTCCTGCTCCGAGCCTGTAGAAGGCAGGTGAGAGTAAACAGTGTGTAATTATAGTAATTACTAAAATTATAGTACAAATGTGGAATAAAGTGTATTAGTTCTCATAATTCCATACTATAAGGTATTACTGCAACAGCACACAGTACTGTGCGAATCTCTTAAGCCCCCAGTTTATTGCTATTAAATGAAATTAAGTGGATTAAATGAGAGAAATGGGAAAATGTTTTACTTTTTTTACAGGCTGCAAAGTAACTAAAGAAAAATTGGTTGTTTCTGTAACCAGCAGCAACCTAAGTCTGTTCCAACCACTCAGCATTTAGCATCACCACCATCATAGTAATCACCGGCCTGATCATCTGTCATCATCTGCACCTGATTCTTACTGGTTCACGCCTTAAATTAGATATTTTTCCATGCTTGAATAAGTCATATGTCACTGTGTGGCTTAACAAACAAAAAACATTCCACTCACACTGCTCAGTTATGGGGACTGAAATAGAGAGAGAGAGAGAATCTTGCCATAAATTAGACCCAAAAGGTCCTTCAGGAAGACTGGACTTGTACTGTATATATCAAGACCACATTAATAATACAAAGAAGTCTGACTCTTTGGGAGCAAAATCTGAAGAAAAATGGGTAGTGTGTGTGTGTGTGTGTGTGTGTGTGTGTGTGTGTGTGTGTGTGTGTGTGTGTGAGCACAATACTTTTGAACAGTACTGTTGTTATTACTTTGTGAAATGTATAATAATCAACTTAAAGTGTAATAGGGATAGTTATAATGTAAGAAGGTCGGCCTTTCTGGAACAGTTCTTGTAAGAACAGTATTGTGTCAAATGCATTTAGAAAACCCATCAAGCACCATGATGAAACTGTCTCTCATGAAGACCATCTCAGAAATGCAAAGACCAAAACTTACCTCTGCTGCAGAGGAAAAGTTAATAGTGAAGTTAATCTAAGTTATTTTAGAGTCACCGGCCTCAGAAATCACCAATTAACAAACAGCACCTCAGATTAGAGCCGTTTTGAATCTTTACAGATCATAGTAGCAGATACAACTCAATATCATCTGTTCAAAGGAGATTATTGCATATTTTGGATAAAGCCTTCAGAATTGTTTTCCAGTGTAAAAAGAAATAAAAATCAGGAACGACCATGGAGCTCAAACATTTGAGTGGTGGTCTATACATTCAGTATACAGTATACATGTATATATTGAATGGAGCTCTCACTCTAGCATCATGTTTGTAACAATGTTTTCAATAGCACTTTATAAAGTGTACTAGATTTGTTATAGTATATCATATGATATGTTATATTAATAGGGATAATATATTAATATAGATGCTTGTGTGTGTCTGTGTGTTTCTATGTATATACAGCTGCAGTGAGTGTGTACCTGGCCAGGATGTTTGGGAGCGTCGTATGGATGAAATTCTTAATGCTCTGGTGTTCTGTGGAATTCTCTAAAAACAACTCAAAGGACTGCAGGTAAACATAATCGTCATTCAACTGGCTCTCCATTTTTACAGTAGCTATTTCCCTGAAACACAGGAACATTGTAACTGTCACAGAGGATTGCATGGTATTCCGGTGTCATTGAGAAGGAATTTCAACCAGGAAGCGTGGTTAAAACACACATCAGATTAGAAACTGAAACCTAAAAACTGAAAGACACTGCCGCCTCACCTTCACCATTTCTAGGTATATTAACTTAAAAAAATATGACATTCTTCATTTGGATGTATTTCTGACAGCAGGTGTATTTTATAAGAATGAATGTAATAATAATAATAATAATAATAATAATAATAATAATAATAATAATAATAAATCTGAATAAAAAATGCACATGATTCAGCCTTGTACTGATGCTGGGGAGATTTATAATTACATATCTACATTATAATAAATAAATACGGGGGTGGCCAAAAGTATTGAGAGAAAATTGAAATTCAATATCTTAATTACATGCTTCATTTTTTAAAATAATGATAATTAAGATAATTAATCAGAATCATTTGCTATTGTATACATTGGCATTGCAATGCAATAATCAGTTTTGAGTACGAAGTATGAAGAATTATTATTATTTTTTTTTTATCTGCTGAATCTGGCTGGGCATAGAGTCAAAAAGACGTCTGCGTTTTTCTGATGCCACTCGTTCAGTCTGTGTGCAGCATGGGCTCTTCAACTTCATTCCTGTTGGGCCAGTGGCCAGCACAGTTTGTAATTTACCAAAACCTAAACACATCCACTGAAGCTGCCACTTAACAGATTAATTGAATCAGCTGTGTTCAGAAAGTAAAAATCCTCAAAAATATATTTTTTTCATGCATTAACTAAATAAGCTGATTCTAATTCTCACAACTTTTCAGCCACACACACATAGAGAGAGAGAGAGAGAGAGAGAGAGAGAGAGAGAGAGAGAGAGAGAGAGAGAGGTACCTTACCTGTTGTCTTCTAGATGTTCTTCTTTGGACACATAATGTGTTGCAGCAGTTCACTTCAGATATTTTAAAGCTGCAGCTCCACCCAGATTCAATGTATGCAACCTTTAATTTAGAAACGGGTTTTTGACAGGATTTTCCGCATAGCATTCCATTTTACTGACAATAAAATCTGACAGAGTTGCTGCAGTGGAATTCATGTATGTATATGTATGTACTATAATGTACTATACCAGGCTCTCAACATCTCCACCAAACCCAGAGGTGGCAAGAACATGTTACTGTACCTAAGTATTTTTTTCTGCACGTTACTTGAATAATTTCCATATGTGATACTTTTTACTTCAACTCACATCTTTTTGATGAAGAAACTGTGCTTTTACTCACTACATTTTAAATACACACTTGTTACTTTTCAGCTGACGATTACACAAAACTGCACCAATTTTTAAATCTAAAGTGTTTACGCCAGGTTCGATTTGAGGATCAGACCTTTAGAGAGTTCAGCCCCTAATGAACAGGTGACGTGTATAGTGTCTTGCTTTAAATGACTTACTATTGATAGTAATTTTATTTTATAATCAATATTACTTTAATATATTTTAAATAAAATTACACATAAAACATTGTTTTTTTTATACTAATATTTCAATTACTAGTATTTCCTGCCACGATTTATGCTAATTAGAATATGCTATGCATTAGACCTGTATCTATGTGGTCTTTGTAACTGGTCCTTCTTGCTCTCTTGCTTGCTTTCTGCTTGGTTCACCATGCTCTACTGCTCTCGCTCTCGCTCTCTCTCTTTGTTTGTGCATTCAACCAAAAGTTAAGAATTTGTGAGAACACAACAAAATAGAGAATTCATAATGAATAAAAGCTATACATGCAATTGGTCCATATCAATTCATATATTTTTTCTAGCTAGATGTTGGGTTGTAGGAGGGTTACGTTATTGTGTTATAAACTATATTATTTAATATAGTGTACTGTATATTATAGTGTTGTACAGTAAGAATCAAGAGAATTTGTACACATGTATACACAGTATGAGGACATTGGAATGTTTTGTTTAGACACTGTCTCAGTCAATGATAAAAAAGAAAGATAAAGTACAAAGAACATGTAATAATACAAGAATAAATAGAACAAGGATTTTTTTTTGTTCAAAAATGACAAATTTATAAACTATATTAGTTAAAACTTATATAGTTGATATTCGTTTTCATATTACTATATTATTATATTATTATAGTTATACTATATTATAAACTATATTTTATAACAGTTAATAAATAAATATTATAAATAGATTTTTCTATGGACTATAGATCTTTAGAAAAAAAAAGATAAAAATATATAGAAATGTGTGTCACATCTCTCAGCCGATTAAACTGTAACTGTACAGTTTAAAATGTCTTTGGAAAATAATGATGCATTATTATTTTATCGTTTTTAGGGATGCTAGAATTATGTTAGGGGTTTTTGAGCGCTTCTGAAAGGGGTCAAAAATAACCTCTGTCTTATACTGTCACTCAGACTGAGCGTTGTATCATGAATGAGCTACACCCCACATGAGAGGGACAGGAACAAAACAATTCCACAGATCCTACTGTAGTTAGAGAAATGGCTGGCAGGTCATTATGAAAGCACAGATTACAAAGCAGTTATCTGGGTCTCTGGGCTGGGCGTTTTTCTGGCTTGTTTTCAAGCATGTCAACAGTCTCAGCTTGTCAAGATAAGATTAGAAGTGATATAGCTGATAATCTAACATACTGAGCAACTGAGGTGTTGAGAACTTCTACAAGTTTGGCTTGTGTTTCATGCATTTTTTCATTACAAACTTATAATGTTGTGGTGTGTCGTTTACCTTCACTGTATTCTGTATGCTTGCAGCAGGCGCATGTTTAATTGTGTAGACTACTTGCATTATACAGGGTAGCAGTGGTACGAACTCGTTGAACTATAGAAGTAATTAGAGACTCTTACAATGCTACTCACCACTCATTTAATTAGTGCCAAATCTTGAGTCGTGACATCATGGCCAGTGTCTCCATTTAATTTCCTTAAAATCCCTTAATTTATACTTTCATTCTGTTAAAGAAAAATCAAGACGATTTTAGATTTCTGCAGAAAACAAATCTGTACAAGACTTGCACACTCACATTACAGTATCAACATCAACCTCGATTATTTTTAAACCCTGTCAGATATCCAAAGCCAAATCAGCAGACGCAAACAAACTAAAATTCCTATTCATATGTAAAACACATTTCACTAACTGAATTCCTCAGAAAATCCAGAGCTTCTATAGGGAGAAAAGACTGTTCTGGTCTTTCCTGTATAGCGCGTCTGTGTTGCTCATCCAGGCCACTGTGTCAAATGTGTACATTCAACACCTGTATAACAAAACCTCTAAAATTTATAAATCTGTAATAATATGTCTTGCTTTGCCTGAAGCGTAGCCTCTCAAACTAAATTCTTAAAGAATGTAGAAAGGGAGATAAAATGTTGCATACTATAGAGTCAAGTGCGTTTTATAGTGACTTTAATATAAGCATAATTAGAGTTTTTTCATTTAACTGAAATGATGAATTGTTTAAGGAATGAGACATTTTTAAAAGTGCAGGCTTAGACAGGCTTAGACATGTCTGAATTCCTTTCAGTTTTCCCAGACAATTTGTGGTTTGTTTTGGGAAAAATCAAGAATCTTGGTGAGTCCTGAATAATGAAGGATATGTGTTACATTTCGAAATTATTGTACAAAAGCTCTTATTAACAGATCTTTAATTCTCAAGTTCTAAACTCGCATTTATTGCACCGGTGGACTTTGAGGGGGGCAGGAGGAGCATTTCTCCAGACTATAAAATAGGTACGATTAAACTTATATAAATTAGGGCTGCGGACATTAACATGAATGGCAAAGCGGTGGCTATGTGCATAGTTGTAACATCGTATCTTCTTTATCCATAAATCTCACCACTGCTACAAGTTTGTCAACATTCTAGCTGAAATATCCTTTGTCTAATAACTTATGCAGTGTTCACTGTCCAGCCATGTCTAAACCAGCCAGGCAAATTATTAATACATCTTGTGTTTAAATTTTAAATACATCGGCCTGAAATATTCTCTCTTGTAATGCCTGCACGGTTTCGTAACCTTGTAAATCAGAATACAACCAATGAATTGTACATTTGTTCATTCATTATTAATTGATACTTACATGCTGGTAAAAATAGAACCTAACTAACCTACCTAATTAAGTGACTAATATTATAATTGGATAAGGATATGGTAGAAGATGATTGAAGAACTTCACTCAAGATATTTTTTACACACTTTATTGAACATGAACAGCACACATATATTTTGTTGTACTTCACTTGAAGGTGACACTTATTGACTATTACTTCTTGGTATCATAAGCAATGGTGAACTGAAATTAAAAACTTACTAGTAAAAACCGCAGCACATGGTTTGGAATTTGAGGTCGTTTCACCGTTTAGCACAGTAGACTCTAACACAAGGAGACTTTGTTGAGTGATGCACTTGAAGATCAACCCTATTAGACAGTCTAATATATGAATTATTAACAACTATTTATTAATACCTTACTGGCAGGGTAACTGATAGTTCTGGCCCCATGCATCGATCAGCTAAGCCTCTAGACCACAATCAAACAGGATCCTGCCGTTCACTTCTTGGCTGTTGTCTGGAAGTTTAAGAACCTCCACCGCTTCACCCTTCAGCTCAGGAGGCTCTTCTTCGTAGATGTAAAATTGTCTGGCCCACGCCCCTCCCTCTCCGGGGAATGTTGTGTGTTAGCAAGGGTTACACTCATTAAATTTGCATTCTGTGGCTAAAGTAAATCAGTGTGTGTTTTTACTTGTGATCAGAATGACAAGGATTTTGCCATGTTTGTGCAGTAAACCGTGGCCTCTGGATCCTTCGCATAGTACAGCATCTATGAAAAACAGTAAATTAGGTTAATCTTGATGTTGACTGCTTAGCAACTGGCATATGTTCGAAATATACTATATCCCTGTGATTGGTTAGCATCTTTCTGTAGTTGACACAAAGAAGTTGAAAGCCACCCAATCTCTTGAATCAGGTTTCCAGTTTGACATGAAATTGATTAGGAACAAAAAAGAAAATGACAAAGTGCTACACAGCGAACCAGGCTAATTAAGTGCACCTTTTTACCAGAGTTTCTTTGCTTAGATTCGTCTCCGATAACAATGCTAGAAGAAGATTTTCCTGCATGAGTACATTCTGAAAAATTTTTTGGTCTAACATAGTTTCAATGTGTGCTGGAGCACTGAGGGATTAAAGATGGGCCTACGCCAGGGACCTTGATTAAATGAATGTTGTTGTTGTTGTTGTTGTTGTTTAGATTTTATTACATATAAATATTTAATATTACATATTTAATATTAGTAACCAAAAATAGTATGCATCCACACACACTGCAGCTGGAATGCAGTTAACTTCTAACTGCATGTGGTCCTATGACTAAAACGTCTGTCTTATCGGGATCAAGCAGAAGGAAGTTAATTAGCATCCAGTCTCTTATATCCTTCACACATTGTTCAACTTTATTAGGCTGTTTTTTCTCGTCTGGTTTGCTGAGACATATAACTGTGTGTCATCAGCATAACAATGAAAACTAATCAACAAATAAAGAGAAAAAGCAGTGGGCCTGAAACCAAACACTGTGGAACACCAAACTCCACTTGAGAACATGCAGAATAGTCATCATTTAAATCTACAAACTGATAAAGATCAGTCAAATAGGATCTGAGCCAGGAAAGGGCCGTTCCCTTAATTCCTACTACATATTCCAAACTGTGAGGGAGAATACTAAGATCAATGGTGCCAAAAGTTGCACTGAGGTCGAGTAACACAAGCATAGTGATGCAACCCTGATCAAAAGCCAATAGGAGGTCATTTACTACTTTAATAATTGCTGACTCTGTGCTGTGATGGGGGCCTACAGTAAATCCTGACTGATACAGTTCATGTATGCTATTTCTATGTACAGTAGATATGAACCTACCTTTTCCAGAATCTTAGAGATAAAGGGAAGATTTGATATCGGCCTGTAATTGGACGCTGTTACGACCTCTACCTAGGGGTGTAATGAGCATAACATGATAAAGCCTCTCACCACCTTCCCACTCCCAAGTAAAGGTAGCCACTAGGTTTCATAAAGTAAATGTAGCCTTTATTTAAACTCAGAGTTGAGCAATGCCCAAAACAACAAACAAAAATACTCTACCATACCCTAGGCTTGCCTAGTCAAAATCAAATATAAAATAAAATACAAAATTGTCTAACCTAACTCCCTAAACAAAAAAACAGGAGAAAAATACAGAAGTAAAATAAAAGGGGCTTCTCACTCCTTCAGAGGCTACAAGGTGTTCAATATATACATAGATTTTTTTTTTTTGAATTAATAATAGAACTGAAGGGTCAACATTCTCTATTCAATGATGGTCACAGGTTTGCACATTTTATCATCATATCTTACAAGTTCACGAGTTCACACACAAATGGTTTAGTTGGAAGTGGCAGGGCAGAGAGAGAAGGACAGCTGTCATTGGTGGGTTTTTAAAGAAAATGGGGTCCCATCTTGTCTCACACAACACACAGTCAAAACACAAAGACTCCAAAGAATGAAAGAATATATATATATATATATACATACACACACACATTATACACACATAGATATGACTCTTGGTCATAACAACGCTGACAGGGTTCAGAGGTCAGGTTTCTTAATTAGTGGTTTAATAACTGCTAATTTAAAAGATTTTGGAACATACCTACTGCTGAGTGACGAATGAATTATTTTCAACAGGGGTTGGGTTATTGCTATGAATATCTGCTTCAGATGCAAATGTGTTGGTACAGTATAGGATCTAATTTACAGGTTGATGATTTTGCAGAAGTGATTAGTGAAATTAGTTCATTTTCTTCCAGGAAAGTAAAGTATTCTAGGTTCTGCTCTGATATGGTTCGTTTATCATCTGCATCAAATACATTGTCTGGTTTCAAAGCCAGATTTTTTTGGTGCCTAATATTCACAATTTTGTTTTTGAAAATGTACATTAAGTCCTTACCACTGTTTGTTTTTGTTTTTGTAGTGATTTCTGTAGTGGTCCTATTTCTAAATTTTACAATTCGATTAAATAAAAATATAGGATTATTTTTGTTAGTTTCTATAAGAGTGAGGAAACACACCGATTTAGCCACACTTTTTAAGTGCTTTTTTAAAGTTCTAAAAAAAAAAAAGTTTAAAGTTTAGGAAAACACGGTGCCAATGCAGTTTTACAGTGACTTGCAAAAGTATTCATACCCATGAAACTTTCCCACATTTTGTCACATTACAACCACAAGTATACACTAAATTCAATTCCAACACAAAGTGGAAGGAAGATAATAAATGGTTTGTACAAATAAAAATCTGACAAGTGTGGTGTGCATTTCTATTCAGTCCCCTTTACTCTGATAGCTGATTCCATTGTAGCCAATTACCTCCAGAAGTCTCCTAAATAGAGCCCATCTGTATGTAATTTGCAGAGATGGCATTATACAGTATATACAGTACACCCTAGTTAAAGGACAATAAAAATAAATATATTTTATTTTATTTATGTATGTATTTATTTAGTTTTACCACTATAGTTGTTAAGCACGGCGTTGCTGGGTTCCACCACCTCATTTATCACTTTGGCATCCAGATGCTTTTCATGCAGCACTTTGAGAATTTATAGATCAATCTCACCTAAATAAAAGAAATCTATGATTTTAATACAGATAATGCAGATACATGTATACAATTATAAGAGCATTGAATTAAAGATCTACCTGATCCACTTCCCATCACATTCAGAGTCCTCCTGCTGTCATTCCTTACAAGGCATAAATAGTATGAGTAAAGAGTGTATTATTTTGCATTATAGCACAAATGTGGAATAAGGTGTATTAATGCTGACATAATAAAGTATTAGTGAAACAGGATACAGTAATGTGCAAAAGTCTCGAGCCCCCGATTTCTTCATATTAAATTCAATTAAATGATGAACATTAAACTAGAGAAATGGGAAAACTGGTTTACTGCAACAGGCTTTTAAAAATTTTTTTAAACTTTTTTTTTTAAAGCAACCTCATTTTCCCTCTTGTCTGTTCTAGCCACAATAACTGTCCTGATCATCTATCATCATCTGCACCTGTTTTTCACTGGTGTATGCCTTAAAATGAAAATAAATAAATAAATAAAAATTGATATAGCGTGTAACAGGGATAGTAATAGTGTGAGATCATACTTAGTATAAAAGCACCCTTGGTACACATACTGTAACTGCACATAACTAAATTCTATACATACTGTGCTTTGTATAATGCATTAATGTTATATAGTGTCTTTAATCAAGTGTATTATAGCACTAATTTCTATACATACACTTGTATGGATACAATAGTATACATACATAGTACATTAGTACTAATACATAGTACTAATTAGTACATAAATAGTGTGTACCTGGCCAGGATGTCTGGGAGCGTCGTATGGTTCTGGTGTCATTGAAAAGGAATCTCAACCAGGAAGCGTGGTTAAAACACATATCAGATTAGAAACTGGAACTGAAAGAAGCTGCCGCCTCACCTTCACTATCTCTAGGTATAATAACTTTATATTTCTTTATATTTATTTGAGACACAGATGTAAAAAAAAAAATTCTATTTGGTTATTTGGATGTAATATTCCGGACAACAGGTGTATTTTACAAGAATTTATTTAATAATAATAATAATAATAATAATAATAATAATAATAATAATAATTATTATTATTATTATTATTATTATTATTGTTGTTGTTGTTGTTGTTGTTGTTATTATTATTATTATTATTATTATTATTATTATTATTATTATTATTATTATAAAATCCAGTAATCTACTCAAGTAAAAGTAAAAAGTAGCTCATTAAAAACTTACTCAAAGTAAAAGTTACCGAGCTACTTTTTTTTTTTTTAACAGTGGGTGGGATGAGGCATTCTAGCATAGTTTAAAAAAAGACGAGCAGATATAAATCTCAAACTAGTTGTTATTAACTGAAGAAACACCTTTGCATAATAAAGCTGTTGTCTTTCTTTTGCTTGAAAATCAAAGTGGTGATTAAATATGTCGTTATGTCCCAGTCTAGTGTTGGGCCGTACAGCAAAAGAATGAACTAGATCCAGTCATTAACTGATGAAATAATGAGGTTTGTATTGCCAGCAACCCTGAATACAGGATGAAGTGGTACAGATGTTGAGTGAGTGAGTGAGTGAGTGAGTGAGTGAAATTCAATTTGGACTTATACTACCGCTCAAAAGTTTGGGATCACTTGCAAATTCCTTTGTTTTCTACAACAATACTGGGGATTTCAAAACTATGAAATAACACATATGGAATTAGGTAATTATGTAACAACACCAACAATAGTCAATTGTTATTTTAAGACACAGCGGTCAGTTTTTCTTAAATAATTCTTGCAAGAACAGTATTGTCAAGTGCATTTGCAAAACCCATCAAGCACCATAATGAAACTGGCTCTCATTCAAGATTCAAGATTCAAAGAACTTTATTAATCCCAAAGGGAAGAAGGGAAGGGAAGACCTTCTCAGAAAAGCTAGACCACCAAAACTTACCTCTGCTGCAGAAGAGAAGTTAATTTCTTAACTTTTAAGACTGGAGTTACCAGTCTCAGAAATCACCAATTAACAAACAGCACCTCAGATTAGAGATGTATTTAGACTTTACAGAGCAGAAGTACATCTCAATATCAACTGTTTAAAGGACATTATTATTGCATATTTTGGATAAACGCCTTCAGCATTGAAGACCATGGAGTTAGAAAGTGATCCCAAACTTTTGAGCGCTAGTTTATTTACCTGGTATTCTTGTAGAAATAAATAATTATATGTTCACAAGTTGAAGTTAAAAAACGTAATGCGATAAGTTAGAATGCTTAAAAGAATCACATTTGTTCTAATGAATTGTTTTATATTGTGTTTATTAATACATTATTTTTAGGCACTCAGGTCATATGAGTTGCACTTTTGGATAATGCCAAATTAATTTATTACAAAACTGCTGGATGCAAGGAAGGTGTTTACTTCTAGGTAGGACACTGTGTGGTTACAAAAAACAAGATGAAGGGACTTTGCAGATGACTCCTTTTGGTTTTATTATCACTTTCTATGCTGCCTCAACTTTTTTTCCAAATTAGTTTGTAAGGATTGTAATATCTTTGTCAAGCCTGCTGTAACAGGTGAATCTGGTGCTGAGCATTTTCTAATTGTTTGTGCATTTGTGCTTTACAGTATATACTGTAACTTATATACTTTTAAATAAAAGCTCATCAGCAATATCAGGGATAAGCCCTGGAGGACGCCTTGCACCTAAGGGTTATTTATGTTTCATGATTTATGTCTGAACTGAATTTCCCAGGTTAGCCTGCACAAGCTGGCTGCAATCATCTTTGACAAGCGTAATATCCTTTTGAGACCCAAATGTTCTCATATGAGGACATGCCATTTTCTCCCAACTTCACTGTCTATATACACTACCGCTCAAAATTTTAGGATCACTTTTGGGATCACTCAAAATTGTCTTGTTTTCCAAGGAAACACACAAGAAATTAGTCTGAATAGAAAATATAGCAAAAGAACAAGACATGCTGACATTGTCAGAGATTTTGATGGAAATGATGATTTCTTCAAACGTTGCCTTCATCAAAAAATAAAAATAAAATTTTTTGGCAGCAATTACAGAAGGGTCAAATATGATGAGATTGAACCTTATGCTTCCTGGAGCATCTCGCACAAGATGGATAGGCTTGATGGAGTCTTCCGGTCAAGGTTTAAAAAATGTGCTGCATAAATTAATATACAATAAGTTTAATTCTTTCACTACACTGTGTGTGTTTTTACAGTTAATCACTGAGAAAAAAAAATGTTGCCCTATATTTCCTGATATGGTAGAAGATGATTGAAAAAGTTCACTTAGACATTTTTGCACAATATATTGAACATAAGCAGCACTGGTATTGATTGCAATCTTGTACTTTACTTAAGGTGTCATGCGTGTCTCGTATATTGTGTATGTGACACTTTTTGACTTTTTTGATTACGTTGTGGTATCATCAGCAAAGGAGAAAAGCAAATAAAAACTTACTAGTAAAAATATTAAACTGGCAGCACCTGGTCTGGAATTTGAAGTATTCTACAGTGACATGTGATAAAATTTGAAGTGTAATCATTCATACATCCATATCATACAATCATACATCCAACTTCTACAGTTCAGCACAGCATAAATGATATCAAATGACAGTTTGTCAAGTGGTGCACTTGAAGACCTTTTAATGGATGAATTATAAACAACTGTTTATTAATATCTTATCATAATTTGACTGATGGTGTGACAAGTATTTCTTGTCACAGCCTCCAGGCCACAGTTAAACAGGATCCTGCCATTTACTTCAATTTTTTTAATGTTTTGTTCCCTAACCACTTAATTATCACTTTTGCCTTATGTCTTATTATCCAGTCTCCGTTCTCACTGGGGTTATTACATCTTATTTATTTAGCCTGTACATCATAATTGAAGCCACAACATAGATGTGATAGACAATGTAGACGTGATGTTGAATTGTACAGAACCCAATATGGTGCTGTATGAGACGCCACAACATCTTCACTAAGATTGACATAGCTAACATTCCGGTCTACATAGCTCTGGATATTAACTCTCTGTGCTGCTTTCGGATTCTCATCTATGGACCAGTCACACTGTTTGGAGTGATAGCAAGTGAGAGCGCACCTTCAAACTTCTGTGGCACATCGTATGCCATCGTAGCACTTACAGAAAATGGAACATCTTGTCTCCAATTTACAAATTTGAAATATTGTCTAACAAGATTTACTATCAAAATGATGACTGTACCGTGACTACAAGGCATCAGAGCTGATTCAGTAATGTCAAAATAAACAGTATTTATGTGAGAAATGTTAGCAGGTAGGTGTCTATATTTATCTCTTTTTGATTTCATCCTGTAAATCGCCAGGAAATTCAAAGATGACCTGAATGTCATCTTTGGAATGAATACTGTACTGTGCCAAAGCCTTAGGCACATGTAAATAACTGCTGTAGAGCAAAGATGTCTGCAAAAAGCTTTTGACATCCTGGATGGTAGCTCATCAGCTGAAGCTTAATCTCAGTAAAGCCGGACTGCTGTTCATGAAGACGCTCTTGTTGATATCTTTTTTTACTACATCAGAAAAATTCGTCCATTTCTTTCTTCACAGGCTATTCAGGTGCTTGTTCAATACCTTTTTATTTCAAGACTGGACCACTGCACCTCACTCCTGGAAGGTCTGCCTCTGTCCACCATTCATCCTCTGAAGCTGATCCTGAGTAGATAGATTTTTTATTGATTCAATTACGTGTCACATGTACGTTATGTCACGTTTCCATCACGAACCGCCATCATCTCTCCTTTTTTTCCCCCGCCTTCATGTCTTCTTCCTAACGTGCTCATGTTTTCCTCCTGGCTGTCATGCCCTTTCACATGCCCCACCCCTTTACACATCAACATCTCATTCACAACTAATTTCTCCCACCGTTTAAGGAAGTGTAGCACGCTCTGCCTCGCTGCTGGATTATTGCGTACCTTCAAATTCCAGTTTTCTCGCGAACTCTGATTGTTCTTGGTAGTCACCCCTAGTCTCTCATTTTGGGTCTCGTTCGCTATTTGTAGGTTTGCTGGTTTTGACCTCTCGCTTCAGTTCAATACTGACTGACTGACTAATTGGCCCCCTTGCGCACTTTAAATCTGCACTTGGGTCCTTTTCCTCTAATCCTCTTCATTTCTGCCCCTGCCTGACAGAATAATCCAGCCATGATGAACCCAGCAAACTTAAACAGGCTGAGAACACTCTAATGCTGTAATTCTCAGCCTGGGTGTCATGTTGGGCTCACATCATCAAGACCTCTAGAACATCAACCACACTTTCAAGACCGTTACAGATTCCCTCGCCCCTCTTTAATCACAAATACAGCACATCCGGCACAGCTCCTTCAGCACAAATCCCGGCCCCCGTCACTGCTCCAGCTCCACCTCCCTTTGCATCGCAGTCCCATGAACCCTGCCAACCCGCCTCATACTTCTATAAAAGCTATCTTGGTACCTACCATTCTTTCCTCTGCCAATCCTCCCTAGTTTTAGAGCTGCAAGCTTTGTCCTTCCCCACTAAGTGCTCCAAGGTGGCTTACATCATCACCTTATTTTCGGGTAGGGCCTGGGAATGGGCACGGCCTTGTGGGATGCCCAAGCTCAATGCTGTGAGGACTTCACCACTGAAATGTGGAGGGTCTTTGACAGTTCCTCCATTGGGTGAGAGGCAGCTTTCCAAATACTCAACCTCCGCCGATCTTGTTCCGCTTATGACTATGCTATTGAGTTTCGTACATTGGCGGTCTCCAGTGGTTTAGATGAGTGCGCTCTGTGTGACGCCTTCGTTAATGGTCTGGCAGAATGTGTGAAGGATGAATTAGCTTCCCTTGAACTCTGGGTTTCAGGAATTGATGGACTTGGTCGGCTCCAATGCTGATGCAGAAAGAGAGCCTGCTTCTATTGGGGTCAAGCTGGTCACTTTCAGGAGAACCTGTCCAGTAAAACGCAAGGCCCCCTAGTGAAATTGAGGGTTCTAGGGCGCAGGAATAGAACACTACCTCAACTAACTCTCGCTCCTGCCTTCCTGTCCTTGTGAATGTCAACAACACTCTGGAACATGATCTGCCCCCAACACAGTAGCCACCCTCAAGATCTTATCCACCCATCTTGAGTTCCCTCTTCCTGTTAAAGCTCTGGCCTTAACCACTCATCGCACTCTTCCCATCAGGTTAAGAATTTCTGGCAATCGTGCACAGGTCCCATGCCCCAATTGTTCTTGGATGCTTCTGGCTAATGTAACATAACCCTCATATACACTGGGTCCGGAATGCGATCTTAGACTGGAACCCCACTTGTCCCCACTTTCCCCACGTCTTCTCTGTGCATCCATTCAGTCTCCTTCTGCTACAGATAAAGGGGAGTTTTTCGATCTCCGGAGTATGCTGTCCTCTGAGAGGTCTTCAGTAAGTGCTATTCCTCCTGCCACCACATCGGCCCTATGATTGTGCCATTGATCTTCTCCCCGGCACACTTCTGTAAATCCTTCTGTAAACTCATCGGCGCTATGCCTAGTCTGCCTTCTGGTTATCACCCACAGTCCAATGGGCAGACGAAGAGAACAAACCAGATGCTGGAGACCTATCTGAGATGCATGACATCACAGAATCTGACTTCATGGAGTAGGATGCTCCCATGGGTAGAACATGTCCACAACTCCCTTCCCAACTCCTACACCAGAATGTCTCCCTTTTAGTGCTGTTTAAGGTATCAACCCCCCCTAAACCAACCCCCCCGCCCCCCTTCCACTATGAGGGAGAACAAAGGACGCGATGCGGCGGCCCTGAGGAAAATGAGCCGGCATCAGGAACAGGATGAGAGCCCGTGCACACCGCACACCTCTACCTAGTATCCTGCTCGCCAACATCCAGTCACTGGAGAACAAGCTTGATGACCTCAGGGCCAGGATAAAGTTCCAGAGAGACATTCACTTCTGCTTCACCGAGACATGGCTGAACCCAGCGGTGCCGGACCACGCCATTCATCCGGCAGAGTTCTTCTCAGTTCACCGCATGGACAGGACACGGGACTCGAGGAAGACATGGGGAGGCAGCGTGTGTTTTATGGTAAACAGCAGTTGGTGCAACAGCACGAGTGTTGTTCCGCTTGCACGCTCCTGCACACCAAACCTGGAACTACTGTCCATCAAATGTCGTCCTTTTTATCTTCCTCGGGAGGTTACATTGGTCATAATCCGCGTCGCTTATATTCCACCACAAGTGGACACGGACACTGCCTTATGCGAACTACATGAGGCACTCACACAGCACCAGACACAACACCGGGATACTGCGCTTATTGTGGCAGGGGACTTTAACAACGCCAAGCTCAAACGCACAGCGCGGAACTTTTATCAGCACATCACCTGCCCAACCAGGGTCGAAAGGACACTGGAGCACTGCTACACAACAGTCAAGGAGGGCTACAAGGCACAATCTCGTCCACCGTTTGGTAAATGTGACCATGCCGCCATCTTCCTCATGCCAAAATACAAACAAAGGCTCAAACAGGAAGTTCCGGTTCAGAGGAGGTCGCGCGCTGGATGGACCAATCAGTGGCCACGCTACAGGATGCACTCAATGACGCAGACTGGGACATGTTCCGAAACAGCTCCGATGACGTCAACGTGTTTACGGAAGCGGTTGTGGGATTCTAGCGGATGATACCGTACAGAAAACGACCATCAGAACGTTTCCCAATCAGAAGCCGTGGGTGGATAAAACCATCTGCGACGCTCTGAGATCTTGCACCGCTGCCTACAACGCGGGACTTGCGTCGGGGGACATGGACCCGTACAAGGCGGCGTCAAATAAGTTCTGGAAGGCGGTGAAAGAGGCGAAGCAGCGTTACGGAAGGAAACTAGAGTCACAACTCCAACTCCAACTCCTAGAGTCACTCTGACTCTAGGAGCCTGTGACAGGGACTAAGAACAATAACGGACTACAAAGCACCAACATCCGGTATGATTAACGCGGACATGACTCTAGCAGATGAGCTGAACACATTCTATGCTCGCTATGAGGCTGCAGCTAAAGACGCTAGCAATGCTAATGCTAACGGCGCTAATGGCTACAGACAGGAAGACACTGACAGCACCGGAAACGTGTTCATCATCTCCGAGCATGACGTGAGAAGAGCCTTCATGAGAGTGAACACCAGAAAAGCAGCAGGACCAGACAACATCTCAGGTAGAGTCCTCAGAGCCTGTGCAGACCAGATAGCACCTGTGTTCACAGAGATATTCAACATCTCTTTATCTCAGTCGGCGATCCCTACATGCTTCAAAGAGTCCATCATTGTTCCTGTTCCGAAGAAACCCCATCCTGTTTCCCTCAATGACTATCGACCTATGGCCCTCACATCAGTGGTGATGAAGTGCTGTGAACGGCTGGTCAGAGACTTCATCATCTCCTCACTACCAGACACACTGGATCCACTTCACTTCGCTTATCGTTCAAACCGCTCTACAGATGATGCTATCGCTCATCTTCTTCATACATCTCTCACTCACCTGGACAGTAGAAGGCGGAATTATGTTCAAATGCTTTTCATCGACTACAGTTCAGCATTTAATACCATAATTCCCTCCATACTCACCACCAAGCTGGAGCACCTGGGACTCAGCTCATCTCTGTTTCAGTGGATCTCCAACTTCCTAACAGGCAGACCACAGGCTGTAAGGATGGGTGGACATGTCTCAGCCTCCCTCACGCTCAGCACTGGAGCACCACAGGGACGTGTTCTGAGCCCTCTACTGTACTCACTGTACACACACGACTCTGTAGCCTCTACAAACTCCACCACCATCATCAAGTTTGCTGATGACACCGTCATGGTGAGCCTGATCACTGACAACGATGAGACGGCCTACCTGGAGGAGATTAGAAATCTGGAGCACTGGTGCCAGAGGAACAATCTCCTTCTAAACGTCAGCAAGACAAAGGAGTTGGTAGTGGACACAAAGCAGGAGAGGAACTACCAGACCCCTGTCATCAACAACAGCCCAGTGGAGAGAGTAGACAGTTTCAGATACCTCGGTGTCCACATCAAGCAGGACCTCTCATGGTCCTGTCACATCAACACCATGGTGAAGAAGGCCCGACAGCGTCTCTACCACCTCAGGCGCTTGAGAGACTTTAGACTGCCCTCCAAGGTGCTCAGGAACTTTTACTCCTGCACCATAGAGAGCATCCTGACTGGAAACATCACGACCTAGTTCGGGAACAGCACTATGCAGGACAGGCGAGCTCTACAGAGGGTTGTGCGATCAGCTGAGCGCATCATCCACACCGAGCTCCCTGACCTACACTCGATCTACAGCAAGCGGTGCTGGACCAAGGCCAGGAAGATCGTGAAGGACCTCAGCCACCCCAGCAATGGACTGTTCTCTCTGTTGAGGTCAGGAAAGCGATTCCGCTCCTTGAAGGCCAATACAGAGAGACTGAGTAGAGCTTCTTCCCGCAGGCGATACGGTCTCTCAACCAGCGCACCTCACAGTACTGACTGACCCACTTTACACACCCACACTCATGCTTCTTGCGCTCTCTCTGGACATTCGGGACAATCATCGACCCTAGTGGTCACTGCACACCTTTCACATTACTATTTATTCTATTATGCACAAGTCACTTTAAGTATGAACACTTTACAGCATACTTACACACCCCCTGGACATTTCTATTTATACTCCACTCCTTCCCATATATAATATATTCTATATTTTTCTATATTGTACACCTAGGATTTCTTTTATTTTCTTATATCTTATATATATATTTCTATATTTCTATATTGTACACCCAGGTTTTCTTATTTTCTTATATTTTTCTTATATTTTTCTTTTTCTTATATTTTTCTTATTGTATATTTGTATATTTGTACTGTATAGATATTTTATTCTTAGTTAAATCTATTTCTACTTTCTTCATTTTGTATAAATAGTCTATAAAAAGTCCAGTACAGCCTCTGAGTCCGGCACGGCTCCAGTCATACTTTAAAGCACTAGAGGCAGGCCGTTTGGTTAGCAGTATAATGCGGCATAGCTTTGTTTAAACAAATAGAACTTTTTACTCAAGTTAAAGTCCTAAGTACATGAAGTACATGATGTTCTAAAATGTATTTGAAGTGCAAAAGTATTACAAGTACTCCATTTAAGTAGTACATACAGAATTTTAATTGGGAGAAAGTAACATAAAATTAAAATATTGAAGTGAAATATGTTTTATATGTTGTGATATGTAAGTAAAAGAAACTAAAACTGATTTTCAATTGTTTTATTTTTTGCACATTTGAAACATGTTATATATTTTCAATATCTCTTTCACAGCACCAACACCACTAAAGAAGAGAAGTTGAGTGGAGATAAAACAGGAGGTAAATGTAAACCATTTTAATGTTACAGGAGCAGTTTGAATTAAATTCAGTTAAAATATTTAGTAAATGTAACACATTTGTTTGTTAAATAATAGTCTTGTTTTCAATTTTTTCTACCTTGCATTTCAATTATATCTACTCAATTATTTTACGCATTTTCACCACTGCATTCACTTCTGATTTTTAATAACATTCACTCAATTTTGTACATCATTGTACTAAATATAGTTATTATTTTTTACTGACTTGTACTCAATTCATGAAGTATATTGTATATGATTTTGCAAGGTTTTATATTTACTCAATATTTTTAAGTGTAAAAATGTTTCACCAAAAAAACTGAGTACAGGACAGTTTTATTTTTTAGAGTGTAGGAAACTGGGGTCAGATCGCAGGGTCACCCAGGATACAGCGCCCCCTACAGGAGATAGGGTTAAGGGCCTTGTTCAAGGGTTCAAGTGGCATCTTGGCAGTGCTGAGTTTCCGATCAGTAACCCACAGCCTTAACCAAACCACTATTGTTGATTGCAGCTGTACATCTCATTTTCAACCTTCCCAAGTTCTCCCACACCACCCCACATCTCCACTCCTTGCACTGGCTTCCTGTAGCTACCCGCATGAAATTCAAAACCCTGATGCTTGCCTACAAAGCCAAAAAAATGGCCCAGCACCCACTTACCTCTCAGGTCTAATCACACCACGCGCCACACCACGTTCCCTCTAATCCTCTAGCATTGCTCAGCCGGGCCCCCCAGCTCTCACATATAGAGGAAGACATGCATCTAGACTCTTTTCTGTTCTGGCACCTGGGTGGTTGAATGAATTTCCTGTAGATGTCCCTACAGCTGAGTCTCAGGCAATCTTTAAATTATGATCCCTAAAAAAATAAAATAAATAATAATACTAATAAAATAATAATAATAAAAACTCTTCCCAGCATGGTTTGACCCATGGTACTTAGTTAGTGATCTAGTAACACAGTGTAAGGATCTTTCTAATGACGGAAACGTAGGCACTTTTGTAAGACGTTCTGGATAAGAGCATCTGCCAAATGCCTAAATGTAAATAACTGTAAATGGAAGTGCCTTGTGCCTTGACATATGTTTGATTCTTGAATCAACACACACCAAATATAACACACGACTCAAACCCTGTCAGTGGGAACTACATCAGTAACCGAGAATCAACTTTGCTCAGAAGAAATACTTTTCGTTTAATGTACAGTATTTGTATTCATTTAATACGTTCATCTGAATGATTTGGCAGGGGCTGAAGTTTGAGACTAGAAACTAGAAGGTTGTATGTCACCGTAATATATGTATGTAACATTAATATACAACACACAGGTTGTCACGTTTGAGACGCATCAACGGCACAGCTTGGTAACCAGTGGATTGGATTTTGCTGAATAAATGACCATAAAATGTTACTTTACATTACTTTATTACGCGTGCTTTGTTTGGAGCATTCGTGCCCCAGGCTGGTCGAGCAGATTTCATTAAATCTCCCCTGCTTTTTAGATGTTAAGATTTTCTTTTAATTGGAATCTTATACAATTTAAATGATTGATGAAGTTGACCCCAGAGAGGTTTACACATTACATACTACAGCACAAATGTCACTTGTAATGCTGTACTTCACTTGTAGTTATTAAATAAATAGATTTTATTAGTTTTTTTTTATTAGTTAAATTTCATTGTACTTGTTGCAATGACAAGAAAGACTATTCTATTCTATTCTATTCTATTCTATTCTATTCTATTCTATACTTAGACCTACTCCAACTCTGATCTATTTTTATTTTCAATTATTAATATTTGGTATCATCATGAAAGAGTACAGGGAATACAAAGACAGTGGTAAAGATATTCCTGTCGAACAGTGACAATGTTTGAAAGTTTAGGTATGTAAAAATGACTTAATAAAATCATAATAAAATGTAAAAAGTGTATTCATTTATTCATGTGTATAAATATTTGTTTTTAATAATGTTTATTTTTTTCTATTGTATTTATACACTGTACTGTTCCTACTTTATATTTGCACATTTTCCTTTGCTGCTGTCACATAGAAATTTCCCCACTGTGGAACGAATAAAGGTTTATCTTATCTTATCTTATCTTATCTTATCTTATCTTATCTTATCTTATCTTATCTTATCTTATTCCAACGTCTCCAGTTTAGCACAGTACAAATGACATGTCACACTATCAGACAATCCGAAGTATAAATTATTATTTACAACTATTTGTTCAGTTCTTATTCCTCATCATTTTCCCAGCAGTTGAACAAGTGTTTCTCTGAACAGTATATCGGTTATAAGTTCTGGACCTATGCGTCGATCAGTAAGGCCTCCATGCCACAATCGAACAGGATCTTGCCATTAACTTCTAGTTTGTTGATTGGATTTTTAAGAAACTCCACCACTCCATCCTTCAGCTCTGGAGAAGCAGTCGTACTGAAGTCAATCACGTCAGTCAGGAGGTCCAGTATTTCCTCTCCTTTTTTCTCTCCAGTTGTGAAATACTCTGTGATGTCCAACAGGGACTGTAACTTGTAGCTTTGGTAGGGAATTTTTTTGGAATCCAGATATTTTTTGACTTCTGTAGTCGTAACATGCAGGGTAGCTCCTTCCTGGGCCAGCTGATCTTTGTAGGCATACATTAATCTGCCCCATGCACTTTCTCCTGCAGGGGGAGATGTTGTGTGTTAGCAATTATCACACTCAGGACTTCCCCTCCATTGTGTGTTAGGATAAAGTAAATGAGTGTGTGCTTACTTGTGAGCAGAATGACAAGAATTTTGCCATTTTTGTGCAGTAAACTCCGGTAGAAGGAAACCGTGGCCCCTGGATCCTTCACATAGTACAACATCTATGAAAAACAGTAAATTAGGTTAATCTTGATGTTCTTCTGTTCCAGTTGATCACTTAGCAACTGGCATGTGGTTGAGATATACTATAGGCCTGTGATTAACTAGCATGTTTCTGTAGTTGACAGGTAGTAAAAAAAAGGGACGACATTGATTATTAATTGATTAGGAATTAGGATTATTGATTGGGATTAGGAATAAAATGAAAATGAAAATGACAAAGCGATATACAGCTGTGTGAACAAACCTGAATCATGCTAATTAAGTGCATCTTTTTATCAGAATTTCTTTTTTTCCATTCGTCCTCGAACTCTGTTGCAGTCATTTTGTTCCATGTGAAGGTGACATCTTTAAGGACTCGCATCTCCGATAATAAAGCTAGAAGAAAACTTTCCAGCATGAGTATTAGTCATGAGTACAATATATGAGCACAGTTCTATTACATTGTAATTACCTTAGCTAGGATTTCTTATAAGATTACAATGAACTAAATTCAAGCTTATAAAGTATATTTCTTACAACTTGTACTCATTTTAATGTTTGAATAGTCCTGTGGGCAGATTGGCAGATCATCTTGTTTATTTTTATTTACATAATATATTATTATTATTATTATTATTATTATTTAGAATCTATTGAAATAAACTGCAATAGAATAAGAAAATGAAAAGCTTGAAATGAGTGCAAATCTTTAGAAATAAAGTTAATGCTCTTAAATTAGTGTTACAGCAAATAGTAACTCAACTATAACTGTATTGAAATTAAATTTCACCTGATAAGATGGCATTATATAGCATACACCCTAGTTAAAGGACAATTTATTTTTACCTCTATATTTGTTAAGCATGGCGTTGCTGGGCTCCACCACCTCATTCTCCACTTTGGCGTCCGGATGCTTTTCACGCAGCAATTTGAGAATTTCCAGATCAATCTCACCTAAAGAAAGATGCCAGCTTTTAACGCAGTTAATGCAGATACATATACAGTGGAACCTCGGATTGCGAGGTTCGATTTGGTTTACGAGTGTTTTGGAACACGAGCCCACTTCCGGAACGAATTATGCTCATAACCCAAGGTTCCACTGTATATAGAATTATAACAGCACAGACTAATAAAGAGTTCTACCTGATCCACTTCCCACTCCCATCACATTCAGAGTGGGTTCTCCTGCTCCGATCCTGTACAACACAGAACCAGTGAGAGTAAACATAGCACAAATCTGTAATGAAGTGTATTAATGCTGATAATCACACATAATAAAGTATTATTGCAACAGCACACAGTACTGTGTAAAGGTCCTGAGCCCCCGATGTATTGCTATTAAATTAAATGAAGATTAAATGAAAGAAATGGGAAAAATATATTACTTTGACAGGCTACAAAGTGACTAAAGGTACAATTTATAAATGAGTTGTTTATGTTGCAACCTCATCAGCGACCTCATTTCCCCTCTCGTCTGTTCCAACCGCTCTGCCTTCAGCATCAACATCATCATACTGGCCTGATCAACTGTCATCATCTACACCTGTTTCTCACTGGTTCATGCGTTAAGTTAGATGTTTTTTTATGCTTGAATGATTTATAGTGTGTGGCTTAAAAAACAACAAACGTTCATCAGAAACTGCTCAGTTACAAGGACTGGATTGGAAATGAGATCCAAAAAGGTCCTTCAGGAAACCTGGGAAACTATTCCTCAAGACTACAGTAAAAATACAACAAAGTCTGACACTTTGGTAGTAAAATCCGAAGAAATGAAAGGATAATAGTGTGAAAAGATCGGTCAAATCGTCTTGGTTTTATGAAGCTTTGTTTGGGAGTCAAAACTTTATAACAGCGATGCCTGTGTGTCTGTGTGTGCCTGTGTATATACAGTTGCAGTGAGTGTGTACCTGGCCAGGATGTCTGGGAAAGTCGTATAGATGAAATTCTTAATGCTCTTGTGTTCAGTGGAATTCTCCAAAAACAACTCAAAGGACTTCAGGTAGGCAGAATCGTCATTCAACTGGCTCTCCATTTTTAGCTATTTAACTGAAACACAGGAACATTGTAACTGTCACTGATGGTGTCAGTGGGAAAGAATCTCAACCAGAAAAAGTGGTTAAAACGCAGATTAAAACTGAAACCTGTAAACTAAAAGAACCAGACACCTCACCGTCACTATTTACTGTAGGTATCCATTATGTATGTGCACGATGCGTGACTTTTCTTTCAGCCATATCAACTTTATACCGTTTTTCTGTATTTTAGATATAATATGTTTGAAATTCTAATTCTTCTTAATGACATTCTCAAAAATTTTTAATAATATCAAAAATATTTGTTTAACTAAACCACCTGATTCTAATTAGCGCAACTTTCAGCCAGATAGGCTAAAACCTGTTTCCATGGAGAGGACAGTCTTAATACTTATTGCTACCACTGTATCATCTCACACACACACACACACACACACAAGAGAAAGCGAGATATTACCTGTTGACTTCTAGATGTTCTTCTATGGACACGCAACATGTTGCAGGAGTTTGTTCATTGCAGATCGTTACTGTCTTTTAAAGCTGCAGCTCCACCCAGTTTTAATGTCTGCAACCTTTAATTTAGAAAACTGGTTTTTGACAGGATTTTCCACATCGCATTTATCCAACAATAAAATCTGACAGCATGATTTCCTGCCACATTTCATACTTATGCTAGGCAGTAGGCCAGTGTCTATGTGGTCTCTACCTGGTTCTTCTTGCTCTCTTTCTCACTTTCTGCTGTGTTCACCTTCCTCTCTCTCTCTCTCTCTCTCTCTCTCTCTAGTATTCTCTCTCTTTCTCTTTCTCTGTGCAGTCAATCAAATTTAACAACAAAATAAAGAATTTACATAATAAAATTATACATGAAATTGGTTTCCTTTAATTACTAAAATGTTTCTGCTAGCTGTTGGGTTGCTATTGGCAATCCAGGGAGGTTACATTATTTTGACTTATACACCATATTATTCAAGATTCAAGAGACTTTATTAGCCAGTGTATACATACAGACAGCAGGAGTAATTTGGAACCTGAATGTGGCGACCCGATACCAGTCTGTATGTCCATATGTCTCTAATGTGGGTCTGTCTAGTCAGATTTTGTCAAAGCATCACGGAAGACACAAATTTAATGAAACCAGAGTTTAGACTCTGGGCAAAGCCTCTCCTGCCCATAAATTGAACAAAAATAAAAAAATGTGAAAACATTATTATGGCACTTTCAGCAAACATTCATTGTTGATGCATATTTACTTCTTATGCCATAAATTGAACAAAAATAAAAAAATCAGATTCTTTTAGAATTCTTTCAGATTCTGTTAGATCTGATGCATGGCAACAGCTGTCATTGGTAAATGCCAATTTAAGAAGCTTTACAAATACTTTTACTCTTCAAACCTTGTGCACACACTTGCGGACACTCAACAACCCTGGGTTCCTCTAAGCAGCTGTGTACGACTCTGAAAATGAAAGTTATTGATGCCCACAATGCAGGAGAAGCTACAAGAAGATAGCAAAGCGTCGTCAGCTTGCAGTTTCCACAGTTAGAAATGTGAGTAAGAGATGGCAGTTCAGGAGAACTGTGGAGGTCAAGATGAGATCTGGAAAACCAAGAAAACTCTGGGAGAGAACTGCTCGTATGCTGGTCAGAAAGACAAATCAAAACCCTCATTTGACTGCAAAAACCTGCAGGAAGATTCAGCAGACTCAGGAGTGGTGGTGCACCGTTCCACAAGACCTTCATGGAAGAGTCAGCAGAAGAAAACCTTACCTGAGTCTCCAAAATAAAATCCAACATCAGAAGTATACAACAGAACATCTACAGAAGCCTGATGTGTTTTGGAAACAAGTGCTGTGGACTGATGAAGTTAAAATAGAACTCATTGGCCACAATCAGCAAAGGCATGTTTGGAGAAAAAAAGGAGCAGCATTTCATGAGAAGAACACCTTGCCAACTATTAAGGAACTATTAAGGAAGGCGTGGATCTATCATGCTTTGGGGTTGTGTTGCCGCCAGTGACACAGGAAACATTGCACGGGTGGATGGCTTCTACAACAGGACAATGATTCTAAACACACCTGGAAATCCATTATGGAATACCTCAAGCGACGCAAGCTGAAGGTTTTGGAACGGCCATTACAGTCCCCTGATTTAAACATCGTTGAACATTTGTGGGTAGATCTTAAAAGAGCTGTGCGTGCAAGACAACCAAAGAATATTACATAACTAGAAACCTTTTGCAAGGAAGAATGGGAGAAAATCCCAAGACACAAGAACTGAAAGACTTTTAGCGGCTATAAAAAGCGTTGGCAAGCTGTGATATCTGCCAGAGGAGGGGTTACTAAGTACTGATTATGTAGGGTGCCCAAACTTATTTTTTATCTTTGTCCAATTTATGACATAAAAAGTAACTACGCATCAATGTTTGCTGAAAATATTGTGCATTTTTTCATTTTCAAGAGAGACTGTGTTAACATCTTTTCAATTAAGAAATCACCAAAATCTGTTATTTATCAAGGGGTGCCTAAATTTTTGCATAAGACTTGATGGGAAATTTCATCACCCTTTCTACATGCACAGAATTTAATCTAAGAGACTTGGCTTAAGCAAGACTGGAGGACAGATTTGGGCATGTTGGAGGGTTTGGTAAACAATTATACAGGTGGAGGACGTACATATTTGACACAGTGAGCTGGAAGATCAACATACACGCTGTACAGGAAAGACCAGAACCGTTTTTTCTTCCTAAGGAAGCTCACGGTTTTCTGTTGAATTTGGATAGTCAAATGTGTTTTACATATGAATGTAAAAGACGTATCTGGAGCAACTTACAGAAATTCTTTCATTGTCGGTCTCCAGTAAAAACATCATGCAAAAAAAACTGTCCAAAGGACAACTGAAGAATTGAGCATAAAATATTTTAAATAATTTGTTAGTAATTAACAATATGTGATTATGCATTGCTCTGGTTACAAGAGTCACTGAAAGAGACACAAACTAATTATTTAGTAATAAAAAATTTTTACAATTCACTGGCTGTGTTCAGATGATTTATTAAACCATGTACGCATTACAAGAGATAAAATGTTTTAGGCCAATTTATTTGAAAAAAATTAACACAAATTACATTATGGATCTGGACTTGCATTGTATTGATGGATTTTGGATGAAGAATAAAACACGTTACAATGATGCACGTAGCCGCTCTGCCATGCTGCTAATTTAATTTCAAGGGAGCTGTGGCGTTCAGACATTAAATATAAATTGTTGACTACCATTAAATAAAATAGTTTCAGCTTCCAGTAGTAGTGGTTGGCAAAGTGTCTCGAAAAAAAAAAAAAAATCAACCCAGAGAATTTTTTTTGCTTTGTTATGAGGCTGTAGGCAGCACGTCTACCCTGTATAATGCAAGCAATCTACACAATTAAACATGCATACAGAATACAAAAAGGTTAAAGGATATGCCACATTAGAAGCTTGTTTTTTATATACAGTACAGACCAAAAGTTTGGACACCCCTTCTCATTCAGCGAGTTTTCTTTCTTGTGTTCTTTCTTGTGTTCTTCAGCCCAAACGCGTCTCTTCTGCTTGTTGTCTGTCCTTAGCAGTGGTTTCCTAGCAGATCTTCTACCATGAAGGCCTGATTCACACAGTCTCCTCTTAACAGTTGTTCTAGAGACGTGTCTGCTGCTAGAACTCTGTGTGGCATTGACCTGCTCTCTGATCTGAGCTGCTGTTAACCTGCGATTTCTGAGGCTGGTGACTCGGATGAACTTATCCTCCGCAGCAGAGGCGACTCTCGGTCTTCCTTTCCTGGGCCGGTCCGCATGTGAGCCAGTTTCTTTGTAGCGCTTGATGGTTTTTGTGACTGCACTTGGGGACACTTTCAAAGTTTTCCCAATTTTTCGGACTGACTGACCTTCATTTCTTAAAGTTTTTCATTACTCGTTTTTCTTTACTTAGCTGCTTTTTTCTTGCCATAATACAAATTCAAACTCTTTGAATGAGAAGGTGCGTCCAAACTTTTGGTCTGTGCTGTATATACATTGTTATTTTTGTAAAACACAAGTCAATCTTGAAAGAGTTCACAGCTCCTCAGTTGCTCAGAGGATCTTTATGTGGCGAGGTGACGGGACGGGCTTGAACTCCGCCGATCCCCTTTTTACACTGTAGCCAATTACTCCAATTCCACCTTGGGAATTACACACAAGGAAATCAAGCAACCCTAGTAATTAACTTAAGGCATCTAGGTACGTTCACTGGACAAGCAGGTGGTGTGGGTTTCATACATGAACACGTTTATTTTCTCACAAACAATAATGCACAAATTTGCAGTTCAAAAGTTACTTACTGTAAATAAATAATATTAAAATACTAACACTAAAATTTAGTTGCAATTACACCATCAAGTGTACACTATACTAAGCACGATAGCAGCAAAATACTAAAATGAACACATTATCAACGTGGGACTGGAGCTTACCAGTGGAGGAGCAGTCTATGAAGGGGTGGGGGGAGGGGGGGGGGATATCCCCCAACAAGAACCACACCCACACACAATTCACTGTAACAATCAACAAAAGGGGCGACCAGCACGCACACGAAGACGGGAAACCAGCACCAGCAGGTCCCACTACCACCAGCAACATAATGTACAGTAGAACACACAAAAATTGGAGGAAGACCCAGCAAGACCAATGCTGGTGGTAAGCGTAGATATGCTGGTTTTCCATCATTTATGCTAAACCAGCATCAGACCAGCACTAACCAGTATTACCCAGCACAGACCAGCATAGAAATCATAAAAATGGCTATACTGGGTTTTTTTAAATTTAATTATTATTATTTTTTTACAGCAGGTGAGAGACAGAAAAATATGGAGAAAGGGAGGGAACAACTCTTAAAATTAAATCAACAAGTTTTCTCAGACTGACATAAATCAAAGTAAAATAAAAGACAAAAGCAATAATCCAGCAATACACCAATAAAGTAAAGCAGCAGCGTTCAGGCGAGTCTACAGAACCCACACCGACATAAAGTTCCTGCAGTATGAGCAAAATAAAACAAATCCAAATGTGCATCTCATACAGAACAATAATGGACTAAACAGAGATTACATGCCTTAACTGTTACTATAACCAAGTAACAGTTTAGTGCCCGTAGTCATGAAGAACGAATCGCGTCTAGCGCTCATACCCGGGACGAGAACGAAAGTCGCGCGCGAAGCAAAAAAAAAAAAGATTAAGAAAAAAGATTTCACTACTAAAGAGTCCAGAGGGAAGCCCACAGTACAACCCCCGTTAAATGAGTAACATTTCCAGCGAGCATGACAGGCCATCGCAAGAAGTGTTCATACCTGAGACGACACAGAAATCAGGCGTTCAACAAACCAGCGGAGAGGAAAAGACCTCAACATTAAAGCGTCCGGAGGGAACCTGCTGTACGAACCTATTTACGAGCGACTCTGCCCCGGAGCACAGCGCGGAGATCGCAAGGAACATTCTTACTAGTGATAGGAAGCTTGGATCATTTTAGTGACTCGGTTCTTTGAATCATCGAAATGAACGAATCTTTTTTTTTTTTTTGAGTCATTTAGTTCATTTCGTTCTTTTCAATCAGAAATATAATAAAATGTTACATTTTCAATAAGCAGACCACCAACACGTCTACATACACATTTAAAAAAATATTTACAATTTATTACAATAATATTACAATAGGCGGCGCGGTGATGTCGTGGTTAGCACTGTCGCCTTGCACCTCCAGGGTCCGGGTTCGATCCCCGGCCAGGCTCGATTCCCGTCTCTGTGTGCATGGAGTTTGCATGTTCTCCCTGTGCTTGGTGGGTTTCCTCCCACAGTCCAAATACATGTAGGTTAGGCTAATTGGCGTTCCCAAATTGCCCGTAGTGTGTGAATGAGTGAGTGTATGTGTGTATGTCTGTGTGTGAGTGTGTGTGTGCCCTGCGATGGATTGCCACCCTTTCCAGGGTGTACCCTGCCATGTGCCCGAAGTCTCCTGGGATAGGCTCCAGGCCCCCCCATGAACCTGAATACATGATTAAGTGGTATAGATGATGAGTGAGTGAGTGATTTTACAATGCAGCTAAGGACATACTGTATAATGATAAACAGAATGAGCAGCTCACCTTTCACATCTTCTGGTCTGAATCTTCGTTCTTTTGTCACGTGACTTCCGTAGACGCTATGAAGTGCAATTTAATCTATTGAACGAATGAAAATTAATGTACCTCAATGTATGTTTTTATTACTTTTAATTACAAAAAAGGTCATTCATAGAACTGATTGCACTGCATAGCGTCTATGGGCGAAAAGTGACAAAAGAATAAATGACCCTGACTAGAAGACTCATCAGAAGAGCTGCTCAATTCTGTTTCCTGCGTTATGCACTACACTGCTTTGCGCATGCTCACCCAGCAGAAAATGAACGGATGACTCTCTGAGACTACTCGTTCTTCTGAGTCACATTAAAGACTCGTTCTAAGAGAATGAATCGTTCATAAACGACCTATCACTAATTCTTACCTGAGGTGAAAGCGGTAGTCAGCAAAAAGAAGGCGTGCACTCTACATCAGAGGGAACACTCTCCCCTTACCTTTATAACACCCCACACGCCAGCAGATTGAATGATGTCCCAGACACTAACAATGTAACAGGAAGCCCTCCAACCGAGGGTATGGCAGTACTGTACATATAAAACGATTACAGCGCAAACCATTGTGAATAAGGCACCCTCCTTCACCCATCTAAAAAAAGTTGACAAAACTGACAAGGCCCCAGTTCATTCTGCTACATTTAGCTAGATCATTTATAATCTTACCTTAACAAGTGCAACTGTTCGAGATACTTGAAAAGGTGCCAGGACAGAGACCAAGTAGGCAGGATCTGTTGACCAGATAACCATCAATGTACTTTGGTGTGCTAGCCAAAGTATTTTGTTCAAAGTACTCTGTGCTTTAGTAATGACCTGCCAGTCATTTCTGTAAACTGAGATTGGTGGAATTGTTTTTGTTCCTGTTCTTCGCATGTGGAGTGTAGCTCAGTGATATGATATGATATGATATGATATGATATGATATGATATGGTCCGAATGACAGCATAAAGCATAGGTGATTTTCAATGTTTTTAGGAGTGCGCCTTGAAATTTAATTCTAGCATTGTTAAATCCAATAAAAAGTAATAATGCATCATTATTTTCCAAAATAATTTTAGCGCTGTACCGTTACGGTTCAATCTGCTTAAAGATGCAACCAGTGGTATTGTTATCGTTTGGTCCGATTATCCGAGGTTATAGCTTTGAATATTTTAAGCTTAGCCCTGAATAGTTTTGCCTTGAGGTGGAGGGCATGCTTGTCTTATAGCAAGCATCAGACAAAGTTTAATAAATCGGAACTATACTTTGATTCAATGCAAAAAAGGCCGGGGGGGGGGGGGGGGGAATTATAGACCCAGACATCAAGAAAAGCTCCAGTTACCGTTAAGCCTTATCTAGCTTCTGGGTTCGATTCCCACCTCGGGGTCTTTGTGCATGAAGTTTGCATGTTCTCCCTGTGCTTGGTGGGTTTCCTCCGGGTATTCCGCTTTCCTCCCACAGTCCAAAGACATGCAGATTAGGCTAATTGGCATTCACAAATCGCCTGTAGTGTTTGTATGGGTGTGTGCTCTGTGATGGATTAGCACCCTCTCTAGGGCGTATCCCACCTCGTTCCCAAAGTCTCCTGGGATAGACTCCAGGCCCCCGTGATCCTGTATACAGGATTTAGTGGTATATTGTAGATGATCAGTGGATGAATGAGTGAAATTCCACTTGGACTTACTTAAGTGGTATTCTTGAAGAAATAAATAATTATATGTTCACAAGTTGAAGTTAAAAAAACTTAATGCGATAAGTTAGAATGCTTAAGAGAATCACAATTGTTCTAATGAATTGTCTTATATTGTGTTTATTAATAAGTTTCTTTTTTATAATAGACAGTGCCCTCCATAATTATTGGCACCCCTGGTTAAGATGTGTTAAAATAAATTCAGTTTTTATTGAAGCATATTGTCACACTGAAAATTGTAGAAAAATGTAACGTGAATATAAAGTGAATTTTAAGGCGAAATAAAAATCCCTGACTAACAAATAATAATTTTTCATAAAATAACCAGTTCCACAATTATTTACACCCCTAATAATTCCTAGAAAATAAATGTAATTGAAGTATTTCTGTCATTTCTACAGTTTATAAAGTTGATCAGAGTATCTAGGAACATTTAGTTAGTAATTTATCACTTCCTGCTTCCCTGGGGTATAAATATGACGTGACACAGAGGCCTTTTCTCATATCCACTCCAACATGGGAAAGACAAAGGAACACACCATTCAAGTAAGGCAGATGTGTGTCGACCTTCACAAGTCAGGCAACGGGTACAAGAAAATAGCCACCCGCCTGCACCTGCCCATATCTACTGTGAGAGGAATCATTAAGAAGTTAAATAAAAAAAAAAACTGGAACAGTAGTAAACAAGCCTGGACGAGGACACAAGTTTATTTTGCCTCCATGCACAGAGGGGAGGATGGTAAGAGAAAAAAAATTTCTCCAAAGCTCACTGTTAAAGAACTGCAACAAATGAGAGCATCTTGGGGTCACAAAGTCTCCAAAACCACCATCAGATGCCATCGACATGCCAACAGGCTCTTTGGGAGGCATGCAAGGAAAAAAACTTTTCTCAGTCACAATCATAAACACAAATGTTTGGAGTTTGCTAAGAGGTACTGGGGCTTCAACTAGGACTGTGTTCTTTGGTCAGATGAGACCAAGATAGAGCTTTTTGGCAACAAACACTCTAAGTGGAACACAAAAGATGAGTATGCAGAAAAGCAACTCATGCCCACTGTGAAGTATGGGGGAGGATCGGTGATGCTGTGGGGCTGTTTCTCTTCCAGAGGCCCTGGGAACCTTGTTAGGGTGCATGGCATCATGAATGCTTGCAAATACCAGGACATTTTAAAGCAAAATCTGGTGGCCTCTGCCCGAAAGCTGAAGATGGGTTGTTACTGGTTCTTTCAGCAAGATAATGACCCAAAACATATGGCCAAATCTACACAGAAATGGTTCACCACACACAGAATCAAGCTCCTCCCATGGCCATCTCAGTCCCCAGACCTCAACCTGTGGAGTGAGCTGAAGAGGAGAGTGCAGAGGAGAGGAGTCAGGTCACTGGATGATTTAGAGACAAAGAGGAACGGTCAAAGATCCCTCTGTCTGTGTTCTCTAATCTTGTGAAACATTATAGGAGAAGATTAGGTGCTGTTTTGTTGGCAAAAGGGGGTTGTACAAAGTATTAAACATCAGGGGTGCTAATAATTGTGGCACCCATGATTTGATGTAAAATTATAATTTCTTAATGTGGGATTTTTTTTTTCCACTGAATAAATGCACTTGAATTAAAGGTTGGAATTTCCTCTTTTTGTCCATTGTGGTCCTATGCTATTTAGAACAAAACTGAATTTTTTAGAAAATTCCAGGGGCGCCAATAATTATGGAAGGCACTGTAAATATTTGATTTATTAAATTTTCCCACAAATGAATTTATTACAAACCAGCAGGCAATAGTGCAATAGGAAAATGTTTATATCCAGTGTTGGGTGTAACGCGTTACAAAGTAATGTGTTAGAGTACTTGGATTACTTTTTTAATTTAATGAGTAATCTAACGCGTTGGGTCCACCATTCAAGTACTCAATTACTTTTGATCTTTTTTTCAGACAATTTATGTAATCCGTGAGCCGGACAGCAGTCATTTCCAATCCCTTAGTGTGTGTGAAAAGATGGAAACCTAATCACAGTGCTGAAACTCGCGGTGAATCATGATGAACCGGCCACCCTGAGGTGAGATAGGGGTATTAGTAGTTAACAGATTATGGTCCAAACTTCACTGAGTGATGATGGTAGAATAATTATAAAGGTCTTGACTAAAACAACATGCATGAAGAAGCACAAAGCAGTTTTCATTTTCTGCAATGGAAAAGTACACAAACTAGTTACTGTTATTAGGACGTAACGCAGTAATGTAATGGGTTACTTTTTGAAGACAGTCATTTTGTAATGTAATTAGGTACTTTAAAAAGTAACGTCCCCCAACACTGTTTATATCTAGGTAGGACACTGGGTATTTACAAAAAAAAACATGCTGAAGAGAGTATAGATTACTCTTTTTTTGGCTTTATTGACAACTTACACGTGGTCCCAACTTTTCTTTTTCGAATTGGGGTTGTAATATACAATGTTTGACAAGCCTGCTGTAACAGATAAACCTGGTGCTGAGCATTTTATAATTGTGTGTCCATGTCTGCTGGATATACAGTAACTTCAGTTTAACAAGAAATTAGTTCATGTGTATGCTAAATGATTTAAAATAAGAACAAAACGAAAGCTCAGCAGCAACCTATGGACTCTTTATGTTTCATGTTTTGTGTCTGGACTTCATTTCCCAGGTCGCATGTAATCTGTTTAAAAAACACTAATAAAAAACAGTGGCTGGTAAGGAGGTAACTGTATATAGCTGCTCAAACCAAAGCGAGAACAGGAGCTAACTTGTTTTAATTGCACCAGGTATTGACACCTCATTCCTATCATGCCATTTTAATTGCTGTGCTATAAAATGAATTAAACTTGAGATGTGATGACAAACTTATCAACCTGAGGCTGAGAACAGTACGTGTTCTCCATGTGAACCTCATCACTTATTATTTTACTATAACAGCACACCTTTCAGTGTTTTATTCCTTTAAGGATTTTGGTTAATACATCTCAGTGTAAAATATGAAAGAGGGTGCAGTTTATGCAAATGTTTTGCAAAGTACACTAGCAGCTACTTTGCAGGCAAATATAAGCTTCATTCCCTACCGTCTAACCCAGTTCTTACTTTGCCAAGGGCTTAAGTTTGTAATGTCTATAACATTAACCTGTGCTAATGATTATGTTGAGAATGTCATTTAAATTCGATTGTGGAACACATCAAAATAATTCTGTGGTTGTAAGGAAAGAATTGGGGACACTGATTTGGATCCCTGACACCACAGACCACCTCTGATCAAGTTGGGCCATATTATATTCCAGTGACTAAGTTCCAGGGAGTACATGTAATGCATTGGACTCTTGTTGTAATCATATTTCAGTTCTCCAAAGCCTGATTCAAGGCAGAAGATTGGGTACATAACTGGTCAAGGTTAAACCATTTGTGGTTAAACCAAAAGTTTAACCACAAATGGTTAGGTCTGCATCTAACAATTAAACAATTTGTGGTTAAACCACCGCTCCCCAGAGTTTTTCTCACAAATGCCAGATCTCTTGTCAACAAGATCGATGAACTGAGGCTACAAGTGGTGTCAAATAACATTGTAAAGAACAGTTGTGTTCTGTTGATCACTGAAACTTGGCTTCACTCATTGATCCTGGACTCTGCTATCCTATTAGCAGGCTACAGTGCACAGCGCCATGATAGGACCAGTGACTCAGGTAAGAGCAGAAGAGGTGGGCTGTGTGTGTACGTAAATAACAACTGGTGCACAAACACAGTGATGGTAGACAATTAATGCTCCCTGAACCTGGAGTATGTTACTGTTAGATGGAGACCTATATATTTCCCCAGAGAGTTTACTGTGGTTATGATCACCCCTGTTTACATAGCACTGGATGCTAATGCTAACTTGGCTATCGAACTTTTACATCGTAGCATTAGCAGTCAGCTGTCTAAGCACCCTGATGCCATGCATATTGTTGCTGGGGACTTCAACCATGTGGATTTAAAAGCTGTGCTCCCTAAATTCCATCAGCACGTCAAGTGTGCTACTAGAGGAGCTAACACATTGGATAAAGTTTACACAAACATTAAAGAGGGCTACAGGGCTACATTGCTACCACACTTGGGCCACTCTGACCATGTATCACTGTTTTTAATTTCTGCCTACATCTCACTCAGGAAAACTGCCCCTAACACCACAAGGACAGTTAAACTTGAACAGACGGAGCCTCTCAGCAACTACAGGACTGTTTGATTAGGACCAATTGGGACATTTTTGAACACCCAGTCCTGAAAGTATTTTGTGACAGTGTAATGTGTTATATTAAGAACTGCGCAGACATTGTCACAGTGGATAAACGTCATTGTGTTTACCCCAATCAGAAGCCCGGGATGATCAGGGAAGTCCAGAGGTTGCTGAAAGAGAGGAATACTGCCTTCAGGTCGGGTGACAAGGCCCCCTACAGCATAGCCCGTGCTAGCCTGAAGAGGGGCATCCAAGAGGCCAAGTCAGATTATAAGAGGAAGATTGAGGAACATCTCAACAGCAATAACAGAGATCAGGTTTGGCTGGGTGTCCAGCATATGACCAGCTATAGGACTAATACCAGTGGGAGGTGATCTATCGTTGGCGGAGGAATTCAATTACTACTTTGCCTGGTTTAAGGTGGACCCTCCAGAGACAGCCGAACCCCATCCAGAAACCAACAACAACCCCATTTTCACAGTGGGAGAGCACGAAGTGAGATGCACGTGGCAGACTGTCAACCCACGGAAGACAGCTTGACCCAATGGCATCTCAGGGCACGTGCTGAAGGACTGTGCAGACTAACTGGTTGGGGTCTTCACCAGGATATTCAACCATTCTCTGTCCCAGTCCACTGTGCCACTCTGCGATAAAGCCTCTGTCATATTGCCTCTGGTCAAAAAAAAGACAATCACCAGTCTTAATGACTACAGGCCATTTGCACTGACTCCCGTGGTTATGAAGTGCTTTGAGAAGCTAGTCAGGAACCACATCATGTCATTCATTCCTCCTATGTTTGACCACACCAGTTTGCCTACGGAGTAAACAGGTCTATGGAAGACGCTGCTCTTCATAGACTTCAGCTCTGCATTCAATACTATCCTCCCCCACACACTAGTGACCAAACTGTCAGTCATAGGACTTCCACGCTCCACCTGTCATTGGATTAAGGACTTCCTAAGTGACTGCACTCAGAGGATTAGAGTGGACCCCTATTACTCCACCATCAGTCTCAGCACTGTCTCTCCACAGAGCTGTGTGCTGAGTCCCCTGCTCTATACCTTCTACACCCACGATTACATTCCTGCTCACCAAAGTAACATCATTGTCAAGTTTGCTGATGATACCACTGTAGTAGGGCTCATCTCGGGGGGAGATGAGTCTGCTTACAGGGACGAGGAGGAGAAATTGACTGCATGGTGTAACAATAACAACTTGCTCCTCAACACAGCAAAGACTAAGGAGCTCATCGGTACGCAAAGGTAGTGAAGAAGGCCCAAAAGAGACTTCAATTCCTGAGGGTTCTCAGGAAGAACAACATCCCAGAGAAATTGCTGGTGTCATCCTACCGCTGCACAGTAGAGAGCATCATGGTCTACTGTCTCTGTGCATGGTTCTCCAGCTGATTAATGGACATGAGGCGAGACGACGTAACTGGGATACGTGAAACATGGGGTTGACTCACCGCATAAAAGAGGGGAGCAGGAGCTTGACAATCTTGGTGATGGTGAAGGGTCCAATGTATTGGGGAGAGAGTTTATGAGAGATGGTCTTTAGGTGAATGTCTCGGGTGGAGAGCATGACTCTCTGCCCCACTCTGTACTTAGGGGCCTGAGAGCATCTGCAGTCTGCTTATTCCTTGTACCTTTTGCCAACGCACAATAACGTCTTCTTTGCTTGCAGCCAGGTCTTTTTCCAGTGTCGGATGAGGCTTGGGCAGACGGGATGTTGACCTCCTCCTCCTAAGATGGGAACAGGGGTGGCTGAAACCCTTAGCAGCACTGGAAAGGGGACAGACCAGTCGATGACGAGGCCTGAGAGTTGTGGGCATACTCTACCCAGGGCAGAAACTTGCTCCAAGAAGTAGCGTCCCGGGAGGTCATGCACCTCAGGGCAACCTCAAGGGACTGGTTCTTCCTCTCGGTCTGACCGTTTGATTGGGGGTGAAACCCTGAGGACAGACTGGGAGTGGCCCAGATTAATTTACAAAAGGTCTTCCAGAATTGGGAGGTGAACTGTGGACCCCGATCTAAGACATTGTCTTTTGGGAGGCCATGGAGCTTGAAGACATGGTCAATCATGAGTTTGGCAGTCTCCTTGGTGGAGGGCAGTCCTGGCAGAGAAACGAGGCCACCACCATCATGATGCAGGTGTGGCAATTAGACGCGGGTAACCCTGTGACGAAGTCCAAGGTGATGTGGGACCATGGGCGGTGTGGAATAGGCAGAGGCTTGAAGAGGCCTGCTGGGGCAGTATTTGTGTTTGGACCTCAAACAAACGTCACATGCTGCCACAAAGCTGGAGACGTCATCCTTAAGTGTGGGCCACCAAAATCACTGCTGGGTGCGGGTCACTCCAGGGTGACAGGAGAGTTTAGAGCTGTGGGCCCACTCCAGGGCCTGGGGATGCAGGGAGAGAGAAACGAAGAGACATTTAGGGGGAACGTTGCTATGCCTAGGCTCATTGGTTAGGGCTTGCTCTCTTGGTCTCAATGTCGAGTCCCTCCGCGGCGAGCAAGGAGGTAGGAGGCAGGATTATGTCATTAGCGTGTGTGTCATGAGTGGCAGTAAATTGTCTCGAGAGAGTGTCTGGCTTGGAATTCTTGGATCCTGGGCGATAGGAGAGGTTGAAGTTAAACCTACTGGAGAACAGTGACCATCGGCCCTGGCAGGCATTGAGCCTCTTGGCGCTCTGTAGGTATTCAAGGTTCTTATGATCGGTCCAGACCAGGAAGGGAACCTCCGTCCCCTCTAACCAGTGTCTCCATTCCTCCAGAGCTAACTTGATGGCTAGACACTCACAGTCGCCAATACCATAGTTTATTTTAAGGGGGGCTAGGCGGTGTGAGAAAAAGGAACAGGGGTGTAATTTGTTATCGTGTGGGGCTCTCTGTGGGGGTGGCTTTTTTCCCCTCTTGCCAGATATTCTTTTCTCAGGGGATTTGCCCGTGGTGACAACACATGGCAAGACCTTTAAGCATGCAACTGATCAAGTTAAAATTAAAAATAGACTATATTGAGTGATGCAGGACACTTGAATTGGAGAAGAAACAACTCAGCTGTTGGTTCCAAAGGGCCCCTGTATATACCTTTCAAGGTGGCATATTATAACACAATGGCAGGGCACTTGGGACAGAAGGAAGCCCTGCTGCTAGCCCAGCTGATGGTCCATTTCTATATTCTGGGCATTTGAGGACAGATTTGATGTAATGTGATGTAATTTGATGTAAATTTTAAAGTAAGGTGTCCTGTCAGCTGGTAAATCTGCCGGCCACCTCAGCAGCCATCACTGCCCTCTTGAGCCCTCTTGAGAAAATAGGCATACACCACATTGGGACATTAGATTGGGACACACGTGAGTATCACTTTTTATTAGTGCTATTAGACTATGTACAGTAGTGTGATATAATGTTCTAATGCTCATCTAAGTGAAATATTGGGCTAAAAGCTGAGTGAGTTCTACCCTAGAAACTGAAACACTTATGGGTTTATAGCCACATTTAAGCCACCTCGAAATCCTTAGCAGCTTAGATCTGTACTCTGTAAATTTTGCTTTACTTGAGGTAAAGAATTGTGCTGAATAAATGACTATACAGTAAATGACTACATTGTATGTTTTTGCTGGTACTCACTGAGATGAAAAATATTTTTACCCCATGTTCCCTGGTCTGACAGGTCTGACTAAATCACTTCTACTTTTTAAGATTTTCTTCCATTAGGTGTAATTATAAGTCAGTAAGTAAATGCATCAAGTTAAATGACTAACATTATAATTTGATAAGTATATAATAGAAAATGATTGAAGAGGTTTGAAGTAAATTGCGTAAAAAGACATTGAACATTGAATTTATTGAACATAAACAGCACCCACATATTTGCTTGCAATGTTGTACTTAACTTGAAGGTGTCATATGTGTCATTTATGCATCAAATGTAACACTTTTTGACAATTACTTCTTGGTATCATCAACAAATGAAAAAATTATAAATCTGGAAGCACATGGTTTGGAATTTGAGGTATACTACGGTGACTTGTGATAAAAACTGAAGTGTATTCATTAATTCATTCCAACTTCTACAGTTTAGAACAGTACAAATGATATAAAAGTAAACTTTTGATGTGTGATGTACTTGAAGATAAACATGGTTAGACAATCTAATGTATAAATTATTAACCACTGTTTACTAATATCCTATTCCTCATTATTACATTTAAGCATTTGGCAGACGCCCTTATCCAGAGCAACTTATATTTTTATCTTATTATACATCTGAGCAAATGACGGTTAAGGGCCTTTCTCATGAGCCCAACAGGGACAACTTGGTGGTCATAGGATTTGAACCTAGGACCTTCCAAGCCATAGTCCAATGCCTTAACCATTGAGCTACCCCTGACCCCCAGAGAAGTATTTCCCATCACTGTGTATCTGATAGTTCTGGATCTACGCATCGATCAACAAGGCCTCCAGGCTACAATCAAACAGGATCCTGCCATTCACTTCTTGGCTGTTGTCTGGATGTTTAAGAAACTCCACCACACCATCCCTCAGCTCAGGAGGAGCAGTCTTACTGAAATTAACCACCTCTGTCAGAATGTCCAGTATTTTCTCTCCTTTTTTATCTTCAGGTATGAAACACTTGGTGATGTCCAATAGGACCTGTAACTTGTAGCTTTGGTAGGGGATTTTTTTAGAATTCAGAAAGCTCTTGAGTTCTCCAGTTGTAAGGTACATGCTATTTCCATCCTGACGCAGCTCATCTTCGTAGGCGTAAAATAGTCTGGCCCATGCACTTTCCTCTGTGGGGGATATTGTGTGTTAGCAAGGGTTACACTCTGTAATTCCACATCCTGAGCCTGAGATTAAAATAAATCAGTGTATGCTTACCTGTGTTCACAATGACAAGGATTTTACCATCTTTGTTCAGTAAATTCCGGTAGAAGGAAAGCGTAGCCTCTGGATCCTCCACATAGTACAGCATCTATGAAAAACATTTGTTTTGCTGTTGATGGCTTCATAATTAATATATGGTTGATCACTGTAACATTTGTTAATGATTAGTATTTTTTTTATATAATTAATCTCCATATTAATAAATAACAGAGGAGTCATGGTTGGTCAAGAACAAGTAACAATTCCATCTTCGAAGTCAGGGTGGCTGTCCAAGCTGATTCAAAAAGATAAAGAGGGATTATCATTGTAGTGATACAAGAAAATGATTATTAATAAACAAAATATAATTGCAATAAAATATAAATATAACAATATATATAATGGTGCATAGTATGTGCAGTAGGGCTCCGATCTTGTTGTAAGCAGTGCTCAGAAATAAGGAAGAAAGGCACAAATAATAATAAAACGTACAGTCCTTTATGTAAAGTGTCCAGTGCATTAACAGCAACTTGGGGAAGAAGGGCACCTGTAACTTTGGCCACAAACAGTCTATGTCCTGGATGGGGTGAATCCTTGATGATGTTGCTATCCTCCTTGTGTAGAGACCATAGATTATTTCCAGATTGGGGAGTGTGCACAATTCCTAGAATGCTCTCTATTGTGCTCCTGTGGAAATTCATTAAGAGCTGATGATGAGGGAACTTTCGCTTTCGTCAGGTTTCTCAGGAAAAGTGCTTTCTTCACTAAGTAGGGAGTGTTAAATGTGTCCATGTTAAATGCTCCGTAATGTGCAGATCCAGGAATTTGATCTTGTTCACCCTTTCAACCTCCATGCGCAACCATGTGTGAATAGAGTGAAAAGGGCTGGACTGAAGACACAACCGTGTGGTGCTCCTGTATTCAGGGTGAGAGTCGATGATGTGTGGTTGCCATTCTGTGGTCTGTTTGTGAGAAAGTCCAAAATTCAGTAGCAGAGTGTGGTAGGTAATCTCAGGTTGCTGAGCTTGTTCCCCGGTTTGTGGGGCACTATTGTCTTACAGGGAGAATTAAAATCAACAAATAACGTAACCTAACATGTGTTGGGCTGCTCCAGTAGGGACAGACTTGTGTGAAATGCAATTGAGATTGCATCCTCCGTTGATCCATTCCCACTGTAGGCAAACTGGTGGCTGTCCAGATCAGTGGAAATGTTGACTTTGATGTGGGATAGGACAACCTCTTAAAGCACTTTATAACAATTCTTGTCAGGGCAACTGGACAATAGTCATTGAGATACCTGCCTGCTTTTTGGACATGGGGACAATGGGGACTACAGCCTGCTGCAGGGACAGGTTGAATATATTGGTAAACACCCCTGCTAGTTGGTCAGCACATGACAGTGTGTGGCCTTGCACCCTATCCAGTCCTGCTGCTTTGTTGGTACTGTATCAATCTTTCTCAGAGTGTATCTCACCTGATGGCACTCAAAGACGAATATAGATTCCTCCCTGGGTGGTGGTACTGTTTCCACTCTGTTGGTGTGATTGTTAACACACACACAAAGAACTGATTCAGGGCATCAGGAAGTGTGGTGTCATGGCTGGCATACTACTCCTGTAGTCTGTTATGGCTTTAATACCTCTTCACGTCCTGCGGGATTGTTATTTTTAAAGTGGCCCTCTTTAATGCCCTTATTCCATTCTTTCAGCCATTACTGTAAGCCACCAGCCACTCCCCTGACCTGTAGGCAGCGTTTCTTGCTCTGAGCAACATATCTGTCAAGTCATGGCTCTTGGTTTGAGAACAGCTTGATAGAGTTGGTGATTAACACAGTTTCAGTGCAAAAGGCTATGTAGGCCAAAATGGAAGAGCTGTTACTTTCTGCAAACAGCTACAAGTCTGAATTTTCCTATAGCCATGACACAGACACTTTACTCCTGACTTTACCAGTTGTTTGTGTTCTGCAGATGAGAGGTCTATAGGATGGAGTCTCTATGGTTATGTGGTCAGATAGGCTAAGATGTGATTTCTGTTTCACCCAAATGAGGGTGGGTTCCCTGTTGAGTCCGGTTCCTCTCAAGGTTTCTTCCTACTGCTATCTCAGGGAGTTTTTCCTTGCCACTGTCACCCTCGGCTTGCTCATCAGGGACTATCTGACCATTTTGATTCATACACATTCACATTCCATACAAACTTCAATAATTATTTTGATTATGTAAAGCTGCTTTGCGACAATGACAATTGTTAAACGCGCTAAACAAATAAAATTGAATTGAATTGAATTGAATTGAATTGAATGTGAAGATGGGGCAGCTTTATAAGCTCCTAGGATATTGGTCTACACTGTATTCAGTATATTCTTCTTGTTTCTGGTTAGGATGTGCACATGGGTATGTGGTTTGGGCATTACAGTTTTTAAATCCACGTCATGGAAGTCTCCTTCTAAAATCACAGCTCCCTCTGGATATGCATCCAGGGCTAGCTTAGCATTAGATTGTGGTGGAATGTAAACTGCTGTGATAGGAATAGCAGTAAACTCTCTTGGTGTTTAAAAAGGTTTGTGTCAGTTATTTAATGTCAAGGGAGCAATGTGTCCTAATAATGTCTGTAAATGTACAACAGACCTTATTAATATATATATACACACACACTCCTCCATCTTTGTTCTTACTAGAGTCAGCAGTTCTATCTGCTTAGTAAATGGAGTGGCATGCTAACTAGATAGCCGCCTTGGGGACAATCAAGTCTAGTCTCTGTGATTACCATCAGGCAGCTATCCATGCAATGAGAAGTAATCCTTAGTCATATTTTATCCATCTTGTTGACGAATGACTGGGAGTTCATGAGAAAGAGACTTAGCAGCATTGGTCTGTGGGGATAACCTGTAGCCTAGCTCTTGCGGCAGCTATCTTGCCCTGCATCTGCTTCCTTTCCCTATGCCACCACCAACGCCTCACAATGATGATTAGTCCACTGGGCTCTTCGGGGAGCAGGAGGGATGGAGTTTAGGTTTCCTTGGTATAACTTGAGACATTGATATGTCAGGGTATAACCTTGACATTGATTTCCAATTTTACGCAGATTAGCTCGCAGCTTGTAACTGATGACAGAGTGCTTGAAACGTAGCACACTAAAAAAACAAAACAAAACAAAAAAACACTGCTGTATGGTTCCTCTTTGTCTGCACACGTCACCACCTTAGGTCATTCTGATTGATAAGGAAGATAGCAATTCTTTTCCCCTTCCCTGAGACTCCTATTATGTGAACTCATGAGCTCCGGTTGAAACTTTAGACTTGGAGCCCAAAAATGGGAACCTTTTCTTATATGGCTAATATTACACAAAGTTTAAAATATTAAACCCTTGTGATTGGTTAGCATCTTTCTCTAGCTGACATAGAGAAGTGAAAAAAAAGTCATCCTTCTTTTTAACCAACATTCCAATATGACATAAAATTGATTAGGAATAAAATGAAAAGGACACTAAGACATAATCATGCATGTACAAACCTGAATCATGTTAATGAAGTGCATCTTTTTATCAGAGTTTCTCTTCTTCCATTCATTCTCAAACTCCACTGCAGTCATTTTATTCCACCTGAAGGTGACATAATCAAGGCTGGGCATCTTCGATATTGATTCTAGAAGAAAATTTTCCTGTATGAGTACATTCTGACACTGGGGGAGTTTTAGCCTGACTTTAGCTTGGGGTCTAAGGTTTTAATAAAAAAAATTTATGGAAAATGTACAAAAAGAAATTTGTAATAATAATAAAAATAAAAAAAAAGTATTTATAAAAATAAATTGAAACATGCATGAAAATAATATAGACTATAACTATCGATGAGCAAGCCAAAGTCAATTGTGGCAAAGAAAACGTCCCTGAGATGACAAAAAAAAATTAAGAGGAAACAGACTCAACAGGGAACCCATCCTTATTTGGGTGATATTGTAGATGTTTTCATTGGCTAAAATGATATTTCTTTTGCACTGTCCACCCTAGTTAGAGGACAATAAAGAAAAAAAAATTCTGTATCTTTACCCCTATATTTGTTAAGCATGGCACTGCTGGGATCCACCACTTCATTTTCTACTTTGGCTTCCGGATGCTTTTCATGCAGCACTTTGAGAATTTCCAGATCGATCTCACCTAAAGAAAGATACCAGTTTATAATACAGATAATGCAGATAAATGTATAGAATAATACTACATAGCCTGATAAGCAGAACTACCTGACCCACTTCCCACTCCCATCACGTTCAGAGTGAGTTCTCCCGCTCCGATGCTGTACAAGGCAGAAAGAGTGAGAGTAATATTAAAAAATAATTAATTAATTAATTAATTATTAGTGCTTTAGCATATTGTTTTTAGTGAGTTTCTTGTTATTGGCAGGTGTCATAGACCATTACAATATCAAATAAAGATTGGAATAGAGTGTAATATGGATAGTGACAGTATGTGAAATTCCTCTTAGCAAAATACATTCATGTTATATAGTGTGTTACTGTTCTTCACAAAGTATGTTAAACCTTAATAATATACATAATGCAGCTTCATCCAATGCATTACTGCATGTGTTGTAATAGGGATTTATGTAACCTATTATTGTTTAAAGTAGCATCATAGAGTGCTTTAAAGTGCACATGGTATATGTTGTGCATCAATATACAAATATGGTGTTTTAAGAGCATACATTAGTATGCATAATTATGTTACATAATATTATTCATAATTGTGTTAGAGCAGGTTATAGTGTATTAGTGTTTGTAAATGTTATAGAATGAATTTGTGTTTGGAGTAACACATGATAAAGTGTATTAATTTCATAACAGTGTTATAAAGCTGGCGTTGTAGTGAGCGTGTACCTGGCCAGGATGTCCGGGAGCGTTGTATGGATGAAATTTTTAACAGACTGGTGTTCCGTGGAACTCGCCAAATACAGCTCAAAGGTGTGCAGATATATAGACTCAAATATTTCGCTCTCCATGTGTATAGTTTTGTTGATTTTCCTTCTGAAACACAAGAACATTGCAACTGTCACCAAAGATCGCACATTCTCCTGGTGCTGGATGCAAATAAGCTCAACCAGGAAGCATCAATGCTGTTTTTATTGCCATTTAAAAAAGGTGTGAGATAATAAAACCCACAAGGCTGAAAGCCAAAACACAAACACTTTGCTTTTGATTTGGACTTATCACGTATGGAATTATCATATGTGCTTACATGCATAGGGGCATTATATATTAATTATATATTATATAATTTAATTATAGGATTAGTTAGGATTTCTTGAAAATTTACATATTTCAAATGGAATTCAAACGAATAATTGTAGATAGAAGCAGGGATTATTGGGATTTTAGCAGCATAGACATAGAACAGTCTGATTTTACATATGGTTTGGTTGTCCTTAGAAGCACTAAATACTTCTAAATACACAATGTGGTGGCCAGTTCATTGGTGAAAATCATTCATCGTTCTCCCAGAACCACTCTTTCACAATCTGAGTCCTGGAAAATATCTCTGCATTCAGGGAAGAAAAACTCTATAGATGTGATAACCTGGTGATTCAGTACATTCAGGTCACCAGCTGACTTTATTTTATTGCCACATAACGCTGCTGGGTCTAGACCTAAGTAACTGAAGCATCCTCAGATCATAACACTGCCTCCAGAGGTTTGTACAGTGACCACTATGCATGATGGGTGCATCACTTCATACGCTTCCCTTCTTACCCTGACGCTCCCATTGCTCTGGAACAGGGTCAATCTACAGTAGACTCATCAGATCACATGACCTTTCCTCAACGTT